>JARQZK010001628.1:0-27500 GCA_030704885.1 Cynegetis impunctata
AACTGTCGAAATATTTTGGTCCGTCTTTAATTTGTATCTTTCATTTAATATTTTCTTATTTTATTCAGTAGATTCTTCGAAGTAACCCTCGGCAACAGAAAAGTTTATTTCTACCTAACCAGATGTTTTATGTAAGTTATGCTCTATACTGTATCTGCCGTTATTGATGCAGAGGCGAAAACTACGAGATTGCAGTATTGGTAAATCTTATGAAAGTAGCATTTTTTCGGAGGTATTAATATTCACATTTTGAACAGTGAACTGCCTTTTCTTGTAATTGACAAAAATCGTCTAATCGTCTCTCATCACGAACACATTCATCGAATCAGAAATTCTTATAGTCAACAGTTTTCTCTCTGTTTGATGTCCCAAAGTGTCATTTTGGCTAGTTCTTGTCAACGATAGGCCCCAGCTAATTCAAATATGCGAATGACTTTCATCTACATTGCTAGTGTGCTGTTCTTTTTTAATTTTGATCTTACTTTTCAGCATTGAGTATTGAGGCCATAATGTATTTGGCTTACATACCTTTCCGAGTTCAGCGAAATAGGCAAGGCTTCTTTCTTAATTGTATTTTCTACAACTTTTTTTCAAACGCCACTTCAGAAACTGGCGCCCTTCGCTTTCGTTTCGCAAATGATATTTCGACTGAAGTCCATAAAGGTCTAATGTATCTCTAGATTCTTGAAGGATGAATCTGGTAGTTTTTCATGTTAATCATCAATTTCGTTCTTTTTTGTATCCAGAGAAAAAATCGGCATCTTGGGCTTCCCAATAGCGATATAATAAACTCTGTATTTGGAAAAACGTAAAAGCCAAAATCTAGTGTTTGAGATTGCTTGATGAAATGCAACAAGTTGTTTTTAATATAAATATTAATAATTGTTGAAAAGTGACAAACTGACAAACTGATTATTTCTTGTTCATATGTAGTTCATTTTCATTTATGGTAACTTCCTGCGTAATAAATGTTAATAAATGAATATTACAAAAATTATTTGTTAGTTAAGTATTCAAACGCCAGTGGAAAAAATGTTGTTTCTACTCAGACGAAAAATTAACCAGAAATTTCTCTACTGTACACTTTCGCGGTAACAAAAGAAATAGCAGGCAACCTTTACGCACGTTATGGAAAACAATAAATTTCAAAACGTGAATTCGTGCCGAAAACTGAACCTTTCAAAAGTCTAGTAGCAAAAATGATAAGAAATGTTAATTAATATCAACTTATCAACTCGTTCAATTTAAGAATAAACCTGTTAGTGAAATTTTTACGTTTACAAAAAGTAATGATTATGGTTTTCCCTCTTTTTCTGTTGATCAATCGAATGGCTGAAATCGTTTGTGAAAAAATATGTGATAGGTATTCCATGAAGCAAGAGAAATTTTTTTTTTTGATGAATTGTGTTTTTTAAAGGAGATGATGGAACACATCATCTACCCTCATGGGTTCGTAAGCTAGCACATTACCCAGCTGATTATATACTCAGATCAATCATGGACAATCACAACACCCATATCTTATCCGGGATTCGAACCCGGTACCGTCTGTGCCCTAGACAATTTCCCAATCCTCTGGACCACAGGCGGATGAATTGTACTCGTAGTGATAAATTGTACGATTGAATGTAAATTATCAAATTTGACTTGTTGTGTTCTGCCATCAACTAGGTTATTTAACGAACTTGCTTTGTTCAATTCATTTTTTTTTTCAAAATTTATTTTTTGTTCCACACAATGGTGTCTACAGACGTTATAAGTACTAAAGGTGCGATTCCGAAGGACGCGGCAGGCGTCAAACGGCTTACCTACTCCTACAATTTGTTTGAGACTGATTCCGACATACGACGTCAATTGCCACGCGAGAGGTAAGCCCTTTTTGTGATGCGTAGCGGCAGACGCTGTCTGTCCCTGCCGTTTGCCGACTGAGGCGTCCTGCGGAATCGCACCTTATGAGAACCTTATGAAGTAAGTTGAACTTTATTTTTACGATACTGTTGGGATACAATTTTAAGTGACCAACTTATGCTGCAGTTTATTGGTTACGACAGTTGTATTTTAAGGTCCATATGTCACTTCGCTACAGAATACTGCTAGGTGAGGTTAGGATATTTTCCAGGAGACAACACAGATAATCACAATGAGGTAGAACAAAACAAATTAGAATAAAAGAAATAATTATTCAGTGAAATAAATTTTCAATAATAAATATTCATAAATGTCGCAATCAAAATAATTTTGACTGATGTTGATGATTATATGAAATTTTGATTACATCCGAGGTTATCCGATAGTTATGTTGAAATAGTAACTATTATTTCTTTAAAATTTCAGGTGAGGTAATTAAGTAGATTGTAATTCTTTAATTTGCTTGAATTATTATTCATGAGATACTCAAAGACGAGGTGAGCGTAAATTTAATACTTATCATTTTGGTGTTCAAAATTATTTATTTTTTGTATAGCTACAATTAAATCAGCATGTTCACTATGCTTACCTAAAAACTCTTTGAGACTCTTGAGTTCTCCCCCGTAGTCCTTTGGTAAACATTTCGCAGGAAGAAGTTTGGACACCACCTCAGCATCATCATGCACAAATAACTGGAAAAAAAACACGTTCTTAGATTCCAATATATTTTGAATTTTTTTTAAAACTTTGATAACAAAGTACGAGGTTGGTACAAGGACTGAAGGACTAAGTGATTTAGTCAACTTTACTCACCCTGGAAGCAATCTTTGATGGTAAAAGTGGTTTGGTCCAATTCATAAGCATAGATCCAACTTTACTAATAATATGTATTTCTTTTATACGAGCCGAGTGAGATTTCTGGAAATGTTGAAAAGATACATGTCTATCGCATTTACATTTTATTAAAGAATCATTATTCTGAAGTATGTTCGCGAAAAATTTTTTCACAGGAAATACCATTACCAGCACCAGTTTTTCCGAGTAAATATGTTTTTTGATATATATATTTATATATATATATATATATATATATATATATATATATATATATATATATATATATATAAAATTTGATACCTTTTCGACCCTTTTGTTAATTTGACAAATAAAAATTAATCGGGGTCAATGACTATTGGTTGGTTCCTTTTTCTCATTTATTCCTCAATATTTCGTCCCTTATTTGGAGACTTTCTCAAGAGGATAGAAGTAGAAACTAGTCACTAGTCTAAAATTGAAAAACATTAAAACAAATATAACATCGAGAACAGACATGACACGTAGGTACTGTGTATAAAACGAAGACTTCTTCTTCGTTTTATACCAACCAATAGTCATTGACCCTTCACCCGATTAATTTTTATTTGTCATATATATATATATATATATATATATATATATAGTTGTTCTGGCCGGTATTATTTAAAATATGTATATATTGTTGATAAAAAACATATTATGTAGAAAAGAATTGAAGGACAGTTGTCAGAATATAATTTAATAGAAAGTCAATCTTTATTTGAGATCAATATAAAATAAAATAAATTGGTCTTGCCATCTTTTGGTCCTTCGAGCAATTAGGAATATTATAGTTGTGCTCTAAGCTGTGAGCACATATTTTTCTGGGTGAAAATAGTAAATATTCGCGATATGTCAGATCGCGAAGAAGATTTGAGAATATCGACAAGGAGATCCTCCTTCAAGATATAGTCCTAGTGAAGTGACAAAGACCTCCCCACAAAGCGAAAAATCTTCAAGTAGTATTCAATTGAAACAAGTTGAACTGAAACAATTAAAAGCAATGAAAGCAATTCAACAAAAAGAAGCAGAAGCAGCTAGAAAAGCTATAGAAATAAAAGCAGCTAGAAGAGCTATATAAATAGAAAAGGAAATAATAAATATTCAAGCTTCTATGGAAGTCGAAAAAGTTGTACAAAATTCGTCAATGAGATCGAACTCTTATGCCTCTACGAATCATTATGATTGAGAAGTACCTGAAAATCTTCAGGCTCCAATAGAAAATTTTGTTCAAATAGTGACACAAACGATGATAAAAAGAAATAACGAGCAAATAACGTGAATTCTGAAAATCATGGTAATGATCCAGGATTTTCTTCATTCGATACAAATGCTGTAGTCAACTCATTTTTTAAACCAGTAGCAAGTAATAGTCAATTACAAACTTCTAAAACTTGCGATAACTATATAAATAAAGAACTACCCTTTTTTAATGGAAATATTCAAGAATAGCCGTTATTCATATCAGCATTTCGAAAATCTACACGAATGTGGGATATCAGTGATGAAGAAAATTTATATAGACTTCAAAAATGTCTAAAAGAGGAAGCTTTCAATTGTCCGTTCAATTTTTGTCTCATCAAAAAATTTGGAAACAATAGTCAATGTCTTAGAATCTCGATTTAGTCGTTCAGAAGTAATTATAGATTCCATGATTCAAAAAGACAAATTTTGAACACCAGTCGAAGAAACAAATCCGTCATCCTTAATTGAATTTTCGTGTGTGATTCAAAACTTAACGGCTATTGCTATTTCATTGGAGAAAGAAGCATATGTTGTCAATCCACATTTAATGAAAGAATTACTGTCGAAATTACCAATATGAACGTCTTGGTAAATAATGAACATATTAAATTTTAACTAATTGCATTGAGATTTTGTTCAAAAAAAAGGATTTTCTAGATAAACACCTGTCAAAGTTTCATTATATAATAACAAATCTATTATACAATTATTTCGGAATGTTAGCCTATTATCAAAAAATTTCTTCAAGATTTTTGATATTAAGCTGACAACCCGAAACAGGTAAATTCGTTGTTATCCCCAAGTTTTTCCAAATTTATAATTTTGAAATACCTTAATTAAATATTGAAACATATTTCCCCAAACTTTTACGAGAATGAATCAACAAATTTATTAAATACATCTGACGCGTTTCGATATACCTACTGTAAAATCAACCCAAAATTTAAAATAAACAAAATGACTGACACCCATATATTACATTGAACAAAAACAAAATAAAAATTGTGGAAAATATTCCGTCATTGAGAAAGTACTTTACAGTCTAAATATAACGTACTGAACAGATTCAAGAAGGGATTCAGATAAATTCAAATGTTAACTCTCAAAATTTCCAGCAAATGAATTATTTTTGTCTATTAAATAAGTTTTAGAGTTAGTGAAGCTACCACATTAGAGTTTATAAACTACTGATTGAAAGATTTTTTGTGTTCTTGATTTATTATTTTTGATTTAATTTGGATCAGGATTTTAACTATTTTCGAGAGCAATCTCTTTGATGATATCTAATTCTTCGTTGAATTCGGTTCATGATAAAGTGATGCCTAAAAGTCTGTGGATTATACTATTTGTCTCTTACATTTTATGAGAACATGAATCAATTAATATTCATTATTAAACACATTATCAGTTTCTGCTCCAGCGGTGAACTGAATATAAGAATGCATTGAACCAAAGTCTGTTCCAAATATTTCTTGTTTCCAGTTGTATGAATACAAATACCTATTATCGAACCAATAATTGCATTTCAGAATAACGGGGCAGCTATTTATAATTTTTCTAAATAATTCATGAAAGATTCAACTAAAAAAGCATTCGAAGGATTTCACAGAATAGGGTTTCCACTAATTTACTCCTTAAGTAGGTACTGAAATAATTTTGATCCAAGCATGTTTCGGGCAACGTATTTCAGTATTCTGTACTGGGGGTTCTCCCTATCTTCCTATGTAAATATAACAACTACTTCCAATTTACTAGTGTAACCGTTACTTTGGAAGGAATACTTGGAAAAAGATGGACACAACCATATTTTGAAAACGACACTTTAAATCGCCAAAAAAACATTAGCACTGCATTGAAATAGCGGCGATAAGGAATAATTGTTGACACCTCCAACATAAACTTCCCTAACATCAATTCAATCCAATTCCGAAATCTCAACTCTCTTACTAAATCTGGAGAAGCTATGGATGTGCGCAAATATTCAAAAACGACCAAAAACTTGAAATCCCTACATACCAGTACCGTCCGTTGAAAAAAAGTTATGTTCTGAACAAACTTTTGATAATGGGCTAATAACCCAAAATAAGCAAATTTTTAATCATATCGTGAAATTTTGCCAAGTGTTTTATTTTCTCTAAATAAATATTGAAACTCATTCCATCAGGAGTTCAAAAATGTATACCTCAAAAGGGTAGATACTTTCCTAACATTAACGTAATCTACGCACAAAAGTGGGATTTTTAGCTCAATAAAACCTCTAAAATTATCTAGAAACGTGAATTTCGAATAAATGGTTCATAATCAATAGTCATGTCTTTTGCAACTGGCTTGAAAAATTTCGAAGCTACTCCCTTGACCTTGACTTCTAGTGCCTCAAGCACAATCCCAGATATTATATTTCAGCTCAGTTGGAGTGATATAGACGCTGGAAAGTTTTAAGTTTACCGGAAAAAATATACCTATATATACATATATATATATATATATATAGTATATATATAATATATATATATATATATATATATATATTATATATATATATATATATATATTTATATATTTATATATAGATATATATACAACACTAAATAAAAATTAAGTATACAGGGTCAGTCAAAAAGTACTGAAGAAATAAAATTGCTTTTTCTCTAATAGAACGCCCTATATATTCTAACATATTTCAATTCTGCTCGAAATTCTGAACAAAATTTTCATAGCACATCATTTCCTAAATTCAACCGTTTTCGAGATATCGAATTTTGAAAATAACTTCTAAGTACTCTCAAATTTATTAAAGAAAAAGCACGAAATGATGGATATTTATTATGAATGTCACACAAGGTGGACTATGTGGATATGATTACAATTCAATTATATTTTCACAGGAAATAAAAAAGCATAATTGTTCAGTTTTGATAAAAATGCACAGAACAAGTTGTAATAAACAACAAATTCTATTTAATAACTTGCTCAAAGTGTTTACCATTTACCTCCTGACAGTAAAACTCGCTGAACAATGTTTTGTAGTGAATTTAAAATCATATGAGGAGGAATGGTAGAAATTTCATGCCTTATTTTTTCTTGCAATTCTTAGATATTTGGCGGCCTATTTTTATAGACTACATTTACTGTCAGGAGGAGAATGTAAACACTTTAAGCAGCTTATTGAATAGAATTTGTTACAACTTTTTTCGTGCATTTTTAACAACCCTGAACAAATATGCTCTTTTATTTTCTATGAAAATATTATAATTGAATTGTAATCATATCCACATACTCCACCTTGTGTGACTTTCATAATAAATATAAGGCATTTCGTGCTTTTCCTCTAATAAATTTGAGAGGAGTAAAAAGTTATTTTCGAAATTCGATATCTCGAAAACGGTTGAATTCAGGAAATGATGTGCTATGTAAATTTTGTTCAGAATGTTGAGCGAAATATGGTATAATATATAGGGTGTTCTATTGAATAAAAAGCAATTTTATTTCTTCAGTACTTTTTGACTGACCCTGTATACTTAATTTTTATTTAGTGTGATAGATTTTGAACCGGCCGGATCAGAACCTAAATTTAAAATGTGTGTGCATGCCTATTTTTATACGTAAAAAATTGAAAATATTGAGGCTGATTTATTTTTACTTTTTTTTAAACTAGCTACAGTATGCAGAATGTTAATTACCATTAATTTTGCCTAAATAGAAATTACTGTTTATTTAAATATTAATTTTCAATGAGCATTAACAAAATTAAAACAATTCTACTCATTCAATTGGAGAATAGCAGCCACCTGCCAATAATAAAAAAAATTAAAAAGAAGTCGGGGAGCGACAGCCGCCGGTCTATCACAGGCAAAAAACTTTTATTTTTGCTTATATTTGAATTTAAATTATATTGAAAATTTAAAACTTAAACATTTCCAAAAAGTTCCGAAAATTCCGGCCGGAAAGCGATCAGGTCGAAGCGATCCGGCCGGAACAGTAGTTCCGGCCAACTGGCCGGATCAGCCGGATTTAGTGGTACCGACGGAATTCCGGTGCATCCCTACTACTAACAACTCGCCTTGCAGATCAAAGATATAACGAAAACAAAACGGTATCTGTGTAAATATTACAGTTCATTATTTGGTGCTGTAAAGGCTGTTTGTACAAATGCAGCTAGAACCACCAGATGCTCCTTGAAAATTTTACTCAATATGGGAATATCTGAAACGCTGGTAAAATCGAATTGAAATTTAGTTATATTTTTACATAAATTTAACAGAATTAAGCATATTGCTGATTCTATTCAAAACACTCAAATTGCACTCACTAATATGATTGGAATTCCATCAGCCACAATGTTAGCTCGAAGTTTGGTCATTAGCTTCATCGAACATTGACTCAAATCCACAATAATAATCTCTCCAAGACAGTAGTCATATCTTGATAAAAATTCACGTGAAATCAATATGTTTGTGAATTCAGATATTATATCATAGTCATCTTCATTCCAAACTTTACCTATAAAAATTCTGTGCAAATCATCGGTCAGATGAGGCAAAGGTACGTAGAACCTGAAACCAAAATACAGACAACAAAATAATGTTAAGTACATCAAATATGTCTTAAGGCCATACTGTTTCAAATGAATAAAGATTTCAGTGTTTTATATTGATATCCTATTTTGTGATCATTCATCTCACTATGATGTGATGATAAAATTAATTTTATCTAATTTCAACCACAAAATTATTTTACCAGGGGTTTCGAAAACAACTCCAATTGAAACTGACCGCTTATAATAGAGAATAAAAGATTTGAGCCGCAGAACTACGACCATGAGTATATTTATATGTATATGTATATGTATATATATATAAATATATATATATATATATATATATATATATATATATCGTTTTTCACTCTATATATACACAAATAAAATTGAATATTTACTCACTGTGGTAATTTCGAAGGAGTAAGTGAATAGTTGTCCAAAAGAAATCTTGCTTGTGGTTTATTCTTCAACGTGCAGTAATTTTCAATCTTTGTTTTGACTTTTTCTATCAAAAATTTATTTTTAATAACATGTATTTCCAGTAGTTCATCTGAAATTTCCAAAATATAATAACTCCTTTAGATCAAAAACAGATTTTAGATAAAAATCGTTCTTTGTTATTCCATCATCGATAAATATTATTCATATATTAATAATTAGGTTCATATATATAGATATATAAATATATAAGGAAATTCAGAAGCTTTTATTAATTTTGAAAACAGAGAAGCACTTGCCTTTTAATAGCTCCGAAGGTATGTGAGGTTGTTTCTTCATCCATTCTCTCAAAATCATAACATGATCCTTCAGATCTTCCTCGCTTTTCCCACAAGAAGCCAAAACATCTTTTCTTCGATCGCTCAAATATGTGAAATCCATAACCACCGACTACTTGTTTCACACTGATGAATGTTACGACTATGCTGTCCTCGACATACAAATTCAAAATATCAAGTCTTTATTAGAATAATCGGTTTCCTTCGAATATTTCATAATGTAAAATATTCAACAAATGATTTTGGTAAATGAATTTTATGAAGTTCTCCATGAAAAAACAACAAAAAGTTGAGAGGTGTCGTGGGACATCCGGATGGAACGCAGTTCCTCTAGCTATATATGATGAGTTAATTAGCAGACAAAATTAATTAAGAACATTTGAGAGTAGTTAAATTGAATAAAATCAGAATTCAGTATTTTAGTATGCATATATCAGTTCAAGAGCAGATGGAAACTATTTTAAATATGATATTTTGGAAAGAGCGTTCATTAATAATTGAGTAGATCAAGTACAATCTTTAATTAGGGCCATGTTTAATGTAAAATATTCTCTGATAACAATATTAACATGAAAATATATAATGGAAGCCATACCTTTGCTATCAAAACTTTTCCAAATATATGTATTATTATAAATATTTTTGTAGACAGCGTTGTTTTGTTATTTACTTATCTTATCTCAGTAATAACAAGCAATTTGAGTTGAGAATACGACTTTATTGAACAGTGTCTTGACATGAATTTCATGACGAAACGTGACAAAATAACTTCACGATTTGGTTAAATGATATAGGTATATAGACCGAGAGATACTGAAAGGATTTATGAATTGTGAAGTCATTTCTTACAGTATGGCGCTTTAAGGGGGGTTAATATACGTAATAAATTGAAGGAAAATGATGTTTATACCGGTGGTGCGCGGGACTCAATTGCAGAATAATTAATTGAAATTGCTCGAAAATTCAGAGTTGTCCAACAATTTCTTTCAAAAAATTTCTTCAATTCATCGGTATTTTAACAGACAAAAATCCGATCGCTATTTGCCATACTTCTCCGGTGGGTCTTCAGGCCCGCCATACTTTTTTGAAAATGTTTTTTTTACAATTATGTTTCTAATCATAAAAACAAATACTAGACCAAATTTTAAGGCGATAGAAATAGTTTTTCGAATTCAGTCAGATACAGCAGAGACTCAATTAAAAACTTAATAGTTTTTACAATTATATGTAATAACATATCACCAGCAATTGAAATGAAGAAATCACAATTATTTACTGACAAGTGAGAGCAGAACCGGAGAACCATCCCTGCAGCAGGTAGCAGCCATATCGGACTGCTCCTTATTTAAGCCGACAGTGCACGTAAACGAACACAAAGCTAGTTAGCCGAGTACTTAGGTATGCTTGCTAGTGTTTGGGAGGTCCCACACCCATTTCACTTCAATAGCTCAATATTTGGGGCTAATAAGCATTTTTGAATACCTACAGGGTATAAACTTTTGGGGGTCGTACCCAATTCAACCATCTCGAAATTTTATGCGTGCCACCTCTGCTTCCAATGAATCATCAATTTTAATTCTCTCCGTAAGTTAGATACTTTTTGCTCTCTTGTTTGTTTTTCGAAAACTGCATGGATGTCGAGAAAAATGTCAAAAATCTGAAGAAAGTGCCGATTTTTTTTCGGTTCAATCAATATGGCGGCTGGTACAGATCGAGAAAAATTGTGCATTTTGCATTTCAAATACCTACTAACTAACCATCCTAGACATCATATCAAAAATTCAGAACTACAGGACCGTTTGTAAGGTAATCCTTTTCTATTCACTGGACTAAATTGGGTACGACCCCAAAAGTGTATCACCCTGTAGGTATTCAAAAATGCTTGATATCCCTAAATATTCAGTAATTGAAGTGTAATACGTTTATCAAATGTGAATTCATCAGCAATTTTTTTAGCTATCACTTAATAAATGTCAAATAAAGTGTATTCAAGAAATAAAGTTTCATCAAAAGTCAATTCTTTTTGGCATTTATTTCGACATCCATGCAGTTTTTTCAAAAAGCATACAAGAGAGCAGAAAGAATCCAGAATAAAGTGAGAATTTGAATTGATGTTTCATTGGAAGCAGAGGCGGCAAACATAAAAGTTCGAGAGGGTTGAATTGGGTACGACCCCCAAAAGTGTATCACTCTGTAGGTATTCACAAATGCTTGATAGCCCCAAATATTGAGTTATTGAAGTGAAATAGGTGTGCCAAATTTCATTCAATTGTTTTTAAAATTATGGGAGGAAACTCAGAAAATCAGAGAAAAATATGAAAATTTGGCTCCCTGTATATCAGAAACGAAGCTCCTAAGCATATATGTTCATATGAGATTTTCATCATGAAAAAATGTCTTCCACAAGATGTTGAAGTCCTGCTACAAAAAACTGACTCACCCTATATATATATATATATATATATATATATATATATATATATATATATATATCTATAAATATATGTATATATATATATATATATATATATATACATATATAATATATATATATATATATATACATATATATATATATATATATATATATAGTTGAAATTTCAAAATTTTCTGATCCGTACTTTGTTCTATATCGATCGATTCAGTTCCCGGTGCGACACCCTATATATATATATATATATATATATATATATATATATATATATATATATATATAGGGTGTCGCACCGGGAACTGAATCGATCGATATAGAACAAAGTACGGATCAGAAAATTTTGAAATTTCAAATGATTACTAATGGCGGTGTGGCCAATCCAACCAAATTGATTACAAGCAGCTGGCACTTCCGCTTATACCGGAAGTCGATACCAACTTGCTTATTTCAAATAGAACACCCTATATATTTTAGGGTTTTCAGAAATAGCATAAAATTCTGAGTCAAAAATGTGAAGAATACCCTATGCCTAAACCGTTTCAGAGATATTTGACATTTTATAGAAAATCTGACAGGTGCAACGGTTTACAAGAACCTTGGTATGATATTATTGAATTAATTTCAGTTGTAGAACGTAGTTTTTGTGTTTTTTTCATGTGACAAGAGGCAAGTGAGTATCTTTTACAAGAAGAAAGTTATACCGGTTCTGGTAAACCGTTGCACCTGTCAAATTTTCTATAAAATGTCAAATATCTCTGAAACGGCTAGGTTTAAGCATTAGATATTCGTCACATTTTCGACTCAGAATTTTATGCTCTTTTCTAGAACCCTAAAATATATGGGGTGTTCCATTTGAAATAAGCAAGTTGTTATCGACTTCCTGTATAAGCGGAAGTGCCAGCTGCTTGTAATTATTTTGGTTGGATTAGCCACACCGACATTAGTAATTATCTAAATTTTCAAAATTTTCTGATCCGTACTTTGTTCTATATCGATCGATTCAGTTCCCGGTGCGACACCCTATATATATATATATATATATATATATATATATATATATATATATATATATATATATATATATATATATATATATATATATATTTATTTATTTATTTATTCATTCAACAGTGACGAACCCCATACAATAAGGATAAATTTATGAAATATAAGATAACGTTTGTACATCATTTAAGTATTTAACAAAGAAAAAATTAACCTTATACAAATAATATTTAAGATTTGTTTTTAATACAAGGTGGTCCAAAGAGTTGTTACATTTTTGAGATCGAATTAAAAACAAATAAGCTGATGGTGACAAATTTATTTTTAAAACTTACAAAAATTCTTGGATATTTATGTTTTAAAAATTACGTTGTCTAAATGTGCCCCATTTCTGTCTTGGCACTCCTGAAGCCGACCTCTAAAATTTTCCATAACGCGGCGGCAAGTGTCTGCAGTTATGGCTTTGATTTATTGTGGAATATTGTTCTTTAGATCTTCCAGGTTGGCTAGTTGGTTGCGGTACACTTGACTTTTGAGATATCCTCATAAAAAAAATCACAGGGCGTCAGGTCCAGGCTTCGGGGGGCCTGGATGTCTCCTCTTCGAGAAATCAATTTTCCTGGAAAAAGCGCACGAACGACGGACAAAGAGAGATTCAAAGTGTGACAGGTGGCTCCGTCCTGTTGGAACCAAGTGTCACGAGTGTATCCTTTAAATTCTTGAAGAGCGGGAGTAAAAAAGGTTTGAAGCACGTAGACATAATGCTGCGAATTCACCGTTACTGAGCGGCCTTGATGGTCTTCAAGAAAAAAGGACCGATTATTCCGGATCTCGACATTGCAACCCAAACTGTGACCTTTGGGCTATGCAGAGGCCTTAGATGTTTTTTTTAGAATTTACCGCACACCAGTATCGACAATTTTGAGTAATGACATGGCCATCAGGTGGAAATGAGCCTCCTAATTGAAATTTTTTCGAAATCTACGGCGAGCAATAGTGGCAGAATTGTTGGTACGGTAATACTCGCGTACACAAAACGAGCGCTCCTTTCCCGTGTAGCGCTGCATGGTAACTAAATTTCCCTGAGCTAAACTATCGTTTAAATCCGACCGCACCATAATACCCCTCCTAGCAAATGTTCTACAGCGCTACCAAATATTAACAACTCTTTGGACCACCCTGTATAATATAAAGAATTAATGCTTGAATCAAACTACAGTGCATTATTATTACAATTTTTTTGATAGTCTGTTAATAATATATTCAAATTGACCTGGTCTTATTGAGTCAACAATAAATATTTGGTTATTGTGACGTAAAGTTCTTGGTGGAACATAAAATTTTAATTTATTTAAGAGATCAGGCACATCTAAATAATTTGAAATCAATTTATAAATTAAAAAAATACCAGCTCTATCCATGGCTGATTCAAAGGTAGCTAAGTTGAAGATGTGGTAAAGATGACTCAGATCATGATCAAATTCCTGTTCAGGGATTCAATTTCAATCCCATTTCATTACTTCTCCATACAATTGAAGCATACATAACTTTGGAATAGATAAAAGAAAAATATAACTACCTAAAGGTAAATACGCTTCTAAATGAAGAAAAAAATCTTTTGATGAAGTAGAATAATTTAAGAAGCTGCAGGATAATAATTGTATTCAATATTATGTTTTTTAAAAGAAAGTTTGGAATCGAAAATCACTCCCTAGTCTTTGACAGAGCCACAAAAGGAGACAATATTATCATTTAAAGAGTACGGCAAGATAAGTACATTACTAGACCGACCAAATCTCATATGATGACATTTTTTAATGTTGTAATTAATCCATTTAATTTACACCATTGCTGAAAAAATATTAAGTCCCTTTGAAGTAGGTACATCCATATATCATCGTATGAATAAATAGCGTTGAAAAATTTTGCATCATCAATAAACAGTAATACTTCATAATTTCCCAATTTTTGTACCAAATCATTAATGAAAATAACAAATAATAAAGGTCCCATATGAAGACCCTGCCCTAATTGAGTATTGACTACATCAAAAGCTCTAGATAAGTCAGTATATATAGCATCAACAACAGCACCTTTGTTTAAATTTGAAATAATATAATCATGATACAAAATTAAATATGTTACCGTGGATCTACCTTTCATAAAGCCATGTTGTTGATTAAAAATAAATCTCTGAAGGTATACTTGTGAGTGATTATAGACCAGTTTATCGAATGTCTTAGCCAAAATGTTATATTTACTTATAGGTTTATAGTTATTAATATCAGTAATATCTTCACCCTTTAAAAGAGGAAGAATGTAAGATAATTTCCATAAAGCAGGAAAAATCCCATAGTTAGCCATGGAACAATACTGTCAATAGAATATGTTAATACTTTAATATGAATTCCATCAAGCCCTGGACTACAATCGGACTTCATATCAACAATAGCTTCTCTCACCTCATTCTCTGTTTACATTATATTACCAAAGCAATCCAGAAAATAAAATAGTATTGGAGTCTCACTTAGATCAGATAAAGAATAGACAGTAGAGAACATAGTAGCAAAGAGATTTGCAATGCCCACAGTATTATCTGCAATAGTACCTACCACCAAGATGCGTAACTGATGGAAAAGAATGACCCTCACTCAAAGAATTAACAGTTATAAAATTTCTTGCGAGAAGTTTTGATACTTTCCTCTGTATTATGCAAAAATATTTTGTGATCTCTAAATGATAAAACTTTACATTCAGATCTTTCAAGTTTAACCCTTCGTTTCATGATTTAAATTTTTTTGAAAAAAAAAATATTTTTGATGTCATTTTATGTCCTAGATTATGGGTAAAATAGCGAAAAAAATCCAAGCTCAATTGAACAGAAAAAATACATATGTTGCAAATATGCAACACTATGGTTTTGATCATCATCGTCGTCAGCTTCTGGGACGTACTCTGGGTCAGCAATACTATCTGTATCAGAAAAATCTTAATATTCATATTCGCTTGCACCTAAATTATAAATAATTTCAGCAGTTTTGCTTCAGACAATGGTTTCTGACATTACGCATCTAAAAACACAATGATCATATTACCGCCAATTTCCATGATGTTGCAAATATGCAACACGTTGTTTTAGCAGCTATCGTAAATAGTAGTATGTGTAAAACTACTATAATATTTATATAATATACCTTTACATACCTTTACAATACATTTGTGACACTTTTTTAACAACAAATTGAATAATTCTAGAAAAAACACAATTTTTGTAAACCACGTTTTCAACTTGTCAAAACCGTTCACTCGGCTATTTGAATATTCTACAATTTTCTGCATAGGAGCGCCACCTATGGATCAAATATCAAATTATGACTGACGTATAGTGTGTTGCAAGTTAGATACACTATGAAAAGGTGGTTAGTTATTGAATTTATGGAACTTAAAATGTTCGTAGCAAATCTGCAACAATATGAAACGAAGGGTAGTGAAATTGAATTAGAAAATTTTTTAGAATCTGTCATAGCTAAATTCAAAAACTTAATTAACTCACATGTTCCATCCTTGAATGTTATTAATAGGTCTTTTCCGTCATGGTACTCTAATGAATTGAAACGCTCTATATATAATAAAAAGAAATTCCATAGATTACTTATATAAAGAGTTGAGGTCACCTTACTACTATAATCTATTTAATGCTGTCAGAAAATTCTATATCCATTAAACCATTATTAATTCAGTCAAAATCCGCTCTATTATAGTCAAATAATTTAGTATTAGAAGATGGCAGTTTAATATCATTATTGTTAAATAAAATTTCGAGAGGTAGATGATGGAAATAACATTCAAATATAAATTCATCCGAAGTAGGTTGTCACAGAAGTATCATTATCATTAGAAAAGCAAAGGTATAAAATATTAACTGACTCATTGATTAAATGATCGTAAACATTACTTCATAAATTTAAAAGTTGACAAGACTCTCTAATTTCTACACGATTTGAATATCCGTGTGCATAAGAATAAATCTGTAAATTAGACCAGCTATATATAACCAGGTAAATTAAAATCACCCATTGAACAGAATTTAATATTAATATTAGTACTTAAGACCAGGTCACTCTAAGAGTAGACTGAACTGTATGTTAAACTATCATAATATTCAATATCAAAATCTGGTGGAATTTATACAGCACCAATAATAAAGAAACTATCTTCAGTAAATACTTTGATGAATACCATTTCAAATGATTCATCAGTAATTGGTATTTTAATAAACTTAAATTTTTTTCTTTAAAGCAATCAAAATACCACCACCACTAGATTTATTACTAGTAAGCAATGACCGATCACAGCGGATAACATTATAATTCAATATATATATATATATATATATATATATATATATATATATATATATATATATTTATATATATAAATATATATATATATTATATATATATATATATATATATATATATATATATATATATATATATATATATATATATATATATATATATATATATATATATATATATATATATATGGTTGTCTGGTTTCCCGGGTTTGTATCGTATGGGCTTCGTCTTCGTTGAAGTCTGCTAGACGTTTCGGCAAAATCACATTTGCCATATTCAGGTAGCTCTTCTTGGTCGGAATGAATACACTGAACTGAGTGGAAGTGTTATTTGCGTCCTTATATATCCCTCTCCTTCGTTGCGCTTCGTTGTGATTGGTTGTTCTCGGCGGCTGCGGCTTCGCGTGATTGGTCCTGCTGGTTCTGACTGCTGCTCCTCCTCGTGATTGACTGCTTGATTGGAACGTGTACGATGTGTTGCATGAGTTCTTAATGCTGGTTTCCAAATAGCCGAGATTCGCTGCGCGTCATTTCGGGTGTTCAAACAACTTCTTGCTTTCTCTATCTCGATCGCCTCTCTGGTGATTCTGGTGTGTAGGCGCTGGCAGTTGGAAATCATTCTGGTGTTGGAGAAGTCGATTTTATGTCCTGTATCACGTATATGTGATGTAAGGGACGACGTAAGATCTCGTTGCTGTACTGCATTTTGATGTTCGGCCCTCCTCACACTGATTCGTCGGTTAGTTTGACCAATGTATGTGCCGTCACAATTATTGCATGGTATCTCGTAAACTCCCTGTCCTTCTAAAAAAATTTTATCCTCTGGATTCCTCAAAAGTTGGCCAATCTTCTTGTGCGTCGTGAATATAGTATTGATGTTGTTCCGGCGCAATAATCGTCCTATTCGGTCGGTGGTTCCTTTGATGTATGGTAGGAGAACTCTTCTGACTGCGGGATCCCCATCAGATATAGTCTTAGTTTTATTTTCTTGTTTGGCTCTTCTGATGATTTTCCTTGAATAACCATTGGCTTTCAATGCTCCCTCGATGGTGGCCATTTCACTCTTCTTGTGATCCGAATCATAAATGGTTCTGGAACGACAAATGAGTGTTTTTGCTGTTGAAAACAGTTGTCCTGGGTGATGGTGTGAGTCAGCCTGAAGGTATCTATTGGTATGGGTTTTCTTTCGATACACGCTGTGGCCAAGTTTTCCGTTGGGTTTCTTCATTATCAGAACATCAAGGAAGGGAAGCTGGTTATTTTCTTCTATTTCCATGGTGAACTGAATACGTTCGTGTTGATTGTTGAGGTGATTGAGGAACGTATATAGTTTTTCTTCTCCGTGGGGCCAAATGACGAAAGTATCGTCGACATATCGTAGCCAAAGCTTTGGTTTCTCAGGGGATGTATTCAGCGTCTTGGTTTCGAACAATGTCATGAAGATATTGGCGAAAGGTGGTGAAACTCGCGATCCCATTGGTGCTCCTTCGAGTTGTTTGTATTTCTGACCTCCGAAGGTGAAATAGGTGTTCTTGAGACAATGCATGAGGAGTTCAATGATGTGTGGCTCTAGCTTCTTTTCCTGTTCCAACATTTCTATGCCTTCTTCCACTGGAATCATAAGATATGGAATCACATAAGATCCAGCTTCTTCCACAAGGGGCTGCAGTTGTTTGGCTAGGTATCCTGATAGTGGATGTAGAGCTGAACCCACACAACTAACGATAGGTCTGAGTGGCAAGTCAGGTTTGTGTGCTTTTGGAAGGCCATAGAGTTTCGGACATCTCGATGACTTTTCTCGTGGTATGAGTTGTTTCTGTACTTCTGGTTCTAATGGGCTACCTGAAGATGGCAAATGTGATTTTGCCGAAACGTCGAGCAGACTTAAACGAAGACGAAGCCCATACGCGGATACAAACCCGGGAAACCAGACAACCAGATTATCTCCGCGAGAACCTGAAAATTAACAAAAAAAAAAAATATATATATATATATATAATATATATATATATATATATATATATATATATATATATATATTCTATATATATATATATATATATATATATATATATATATATATATATATATATATATATATATATATCTATAATAAAAAACCAATTCTTACTTCAACATAAAGTTCTCAGGAATATATTTTATATTTAAAACAAATACAAGTTTTGCATGCAGGCAACGCTTGTAGCAAAGCTCAATTTTTTCCCATTGTTTTCATGGATAGGATCGACAGTGAATATTGAAAATGTAAATTTATTTACGCTAAACAAACGCAGCGTGTATGATAAAGATAATAAATTCGTTGGGAAAATAATTTGAAATAATAATGATTACTCAAATCATCGCTGCAACGGAGTTAGTTTCATGAGATCCAACGACATGGAAATCCCATTAATCTATATGAAGAATGCTAGAACATTTGACATAGGCGCCACAGAAGATGGAAATACTAGACAGTTTGTTTCGTCGTTGTAAGTATCCCTCCCGCATGCCTCGGTGTCATTTAACCGTGGGTATAGGCGCACGCATTTTCTCAGAGGGAGCAAAAACTTTCCGCGGTAGAACTTCTATTGACTATTTTCATTGTAGTTTCAGTCAAATTTTTGTTTCTTTGCATGTATTATAGTTTAAATTACACTATTTATCACGGTATATTGTTGAATAGTTTTTATTCATTTGCAAATAAAAATGGCAAGTTTCCGTATCAAAAAGGATAGTCGCCCTAGTTAGTGTTGCGGATAGTCGCTCTAGGGGCAATTATCCGCAACTATAAATTCTTCAACGAGCAAAGACAGATTTTTTCCTTTAGGTGTTTCTAACTTATTGTAACTATAACTTAGATGAAATAAAATAAATACTTAACTATTTCATTGATTTATTCTAGGTGAGTAAAATGCTTCGCATGTAGAAGTGTATATCAGGCGGTGTGCTGCGCCATATTAGCTAGACAGAAGATAGTTAAGCACTATATATATATATATATATATATATATATATATATATATATATATATATATATATGAAAAACTTGGTTCTCGGAATGAACCGCGTAAAAGATTTGAAAAATCTCGACGTTTCGGGCCGATCGTCGTGTGGCCGTCAGTTGACTCTGAAGAGTAGGCAGGTTGAGACTTCAGAGATGACAGGAAGCAGTACTGTTGGTGGAGTAGGCAGGTTGTGACAACGCAATCGTATTGTTTCCGATTCCTCCTAATTCGATTCGTGAAGTAGACAGATTGAGGCCACGTATCTGAATTATTTTCCTTCCAATTTTCCTGAAGATGGCTTCGCAAAAGGAGCCGAAACGTCGAGATTTTTCAAATCTTTTACGCGGTTCATTCCGAGAACCAAGTTTTTCAAATACTTCCGACCGCGGAAATCTTTCTGAACATATATATATATATATATATATATATATATATATATATATATATATATATATATATATATATATATATATATATATATATATAGTTTTTCAAATACTTCCGACCGCGGAAATCTTTCTGAACATATATATATATTATATATATATATATATATATATATATATATATATATAAAAATATATATATAAATATATATATATATATATATAAGGACTTCCAACCAAAAGGACAAAAGAAGAAAAACCGATAAGAGATAATGAAAAAAAAATTACAGTTTTACAATAACAATGTGAGATGTGTCGAATGTGGTTGCATGAAACTAGTACAACATTCAAAAATCATTGCATGAGATGTGGAAAGTTAAGAACCCTGGCTTCTGATGATCAATTCATGCTGAAGCCAAAGTTGATTGACAAATTGTTCTACCTTCAGGATAAAAAATAATATTTTATTAACTTATCTAACTTAAAGTATGGTGGTTATTTTTATAGTTTTAGTTCAGTATGAAACTTGATAATATTTTATAATATTGATTAGTACTTAATGAAAGATTGTAGTAAGTAATAAAGACTGATTTAATTAATGTTAATTTGTTTTTATCCAAAAAATCATAGTTAGGCGTCTATCTACGCACGAGGTAAGTATTCTCCTAACCATTTCTAACGTTAGGCTACTATCCGCTAGAGTAGGCAGTTATTCCTATTTTGAGATGTTGAATAACACAAGATTTATTCAAAACTATTATTAACTATGTTCAAAAAAATATGCTACTACAATAGTTGCATTATTCTTATTATTAAGTACCTACATTTTTTTTTCAAACAGAGCTCTTTTAACAAGTGGTGCAACTATCTGGCTTTAACCCTATATTCTGATCGGTAGAACTGCCCTTTGAGAATAAAAACCATAACAGTAGAGAAAAATGCCAATTTATTCAAATCTCTCCAAACAGCTGCACATCATTAATTATTATGTTTTATTCACAATATTCTCCGAAAATATTTCAACAGTTTTCTCTGTAGACAATAATAGTCCTCAGTTATTCAATCGATATTCAATTTCTTAAAAGTTCCCTGCATATCTTCTGGCATTGATCCTCCTTGCCTTAATTCTTCTCGAGACGCAGTGTTCACATATTCAATGATTTTTCCACTATTTTCTGCATACATTTGATCAAAATCAGCTGAAAGTATAAAGAAATTTTTCAAACGTAATTTATCGCTGAGTAGAGTACAATTTCATGGGACCTATAATTTTGTTATAAATTGTTATACTGAAAATATCAAACTATTTATTCATGTAAGAAGTATTTGTTCAAAGGAGCGGTAAAAAATATGTTTTGAAATTAGAACTAACCAAAGAAACAATACATAGGTAGCTATCAATTATCAATAAATGATTATTTTATTTCTAAACGTAAAACAGTTTTCATATCAACGCGTTTTGATGACCTAAATTACATTTTCTTACATTGAGGATAAACGACTTTTAGTCCGAAAATAGTTCATTGAAAGTTAAGTTAGTGTTGATGGAGAAATCAGGTAGATACTAGTGTTTAGAAAATTTAGCAAGTTACTCCATATGAAAACATAGAAAGAGATGAGTTTAATATCATTTTGTTTTGTATCATACCCTATTTCATTTATATGATATTTTTAGTTGCATTCTTGTGGAAATTAATTATTTACATCCTCGTTTTTGTCAGAAACAACTTTTTTTTTCTAATCTTGTGATTACTCAGATAAAATAGTTGTTTTCCAATCATGTGCGGAGACTAGTATTTTTCGGCAAAGCATTGCCGTTATGCAGTCGACGACGGAAAAAGCACAATCTGTATGAGTGGGGAATAATATTTTTTCCACAAGTGTTTGAAGACTGAACCGAAAAAGTATATATGGGTAAGTTATATTTAACAACAGTAACATGTATTAGACAGACTGTGGAAAATAACGAATTATTTAAATGAACAAAAAATAATCAGTTGGTATGTACTTAATTATTATAAAATTATATATTAAATACTGATTTTCAGGTATTTTGATTGCCAAAGCTAACTGATCTCTCAAATGTGGGTTAGAGGAGCAGGATGGTACGACTGCGACTGGATCCTGGCTTGAGAGACCAGCACTTGAAATGTTTAACAGTTGAACTCAACTGTCGAAATATTGTGGTCTGTATTCAATTTGTATCTTCTATATAATATTTTCTTATTTTATTCAGTAGATTCTTCGAAGTAACCCTCGGCAACAGAAAAGTTTATTTCTACCTACACAGACGTTTTATGTTAGTTCTGCTCTATCCTGTATCTGCCAATATTGATGCAGGAGTTCGGCAAAAACTACGTCATTGCAGTATTAGTAAATCTTATGACGGGCGGCTCCGTGGCGGAGAGGTATAGATAACACTATGCCGTCTTCGTTGGCGGAGTCGGTGGGTTCGATTCCCACCGTGTCCTTGGGTGTTTATGATTGTCCCATTACAATTTTTCATTACAATTTGACGAAGATTTCACTTGAGACTGGGTGTATGTACTAAGTTTGCGAGCCCATGAGGGTAGATGATGGAACACAGGCGAACAGTCGCCTGTGTCTCATCATCCCCTTTTTTTAAAAAAAAAATCTTATGAGAGTAGTATTTTTCGGAGTTATTAATCTTTACATTTTGAACAGTGAAGTTTCTTTTTTTCTAATTGACAAAAAATCGTCTATTTGGTTTAGGAACTATTGTATATATTCTGAACTTTATAAAGAAATAAAAAACTAGCTTTTCACAGGTTGAAATAAAAATCTATTGCGTAAACTCGTTTCGTCATAACAATTCAATATACTCTTCAGCATTGAGTATTTAGGCCATAATGTATTTGGCTTACGTACTACTTCGGGAACAACCTCTCCTCATTTTCATTTCGCAATTGAGATTTTGACGGATGTCCATGAAGGCCTATTGTACCTCTAGACTCTTGAGGGTTAAATCTGGTAATTTTTCATATGAATCATCAATTTTGTTCTTTTTTTTATCAAGAAAATAAATCGTCATCTTGATGGGCTTACCAATATCGATATACTAAACTCTGTAATTGTTACATAGTGAAAAGCCAAAATCTAGGGCTTGAGATTACTTGATCAAATGCAACAAGCTATTTCTAATATATATATATATATATATATATCAATAATTGTTGAGTAGTGACAAACTGAAAAACTGATTATTTCTTGTTTATATGTAGTTCATTATCATTTATTGTAACTCCCTGCGTGAAAAATGCTAATAAATGAATATTACAAAATAATATTATTCGGTAGTTAAGTATTCAAACGGCAGTAAAAAAAATGTTTCTTCTACTCAGACGGAAAATTAACCAGAAATTTCTCTACTGTACACTTTCGCGGTAACAAAAGAAATAGCAAGCAACTTTTATGCACGTTGTGGAAAAAAATAAATTTAAAAACGTGAATTCGTGCCGAAAACTGAACCTTTCGAAAGTCTAGTAGAAAAAATGATAAAAAATGTTAATTAATTTCAACCTATCAACTCGTTCAATTTAAGAAAAAACCTGTGTGTGAAATTTTTACTTTTAGAAAAAGTAATGATTATGGTTTTCCTTCTTTTTCTGTTGATCAATCGAATGGTTGAAATCATTTGTAAAAAAATATGTGAAAAGTATTCCGTGAAGCAACAGACATATTCTTTTTTCAATGGATCAATTGTTTTTAAAGGAGATAATGGAACACAGGCGAGTATTCGCCTGTGTTCCATCATCTACCCTCATGGGTTAGTAAGCTAGCACATTACCCAGCAGTTTATAGTGTACTTAAATCAATTATGGACAATCACAACACCCATATGTTATCCGGGATTCGAAGCCGGTACCGTCTGTGCTCTAGACAATTTCCCAACCATCTGGACCACAGACGAATGAATTTTACTCGTTGAGACGAATTGTACAATTGAATGTAAATTATCAAATTTGACTACATGTGTTCTGTCATCAACTAGGTTATTTAACGAAATTGCTTTGCTCAATTTTATATTTTTTTTCTGATCATTTTTTTTGTCACACAATGGTGTCTACAGACGTTATAAGTACTAAAGGCGCGATTCCGCAGGACGCGGCAAACGGCATACTCCATTATAGTAGGGAAGCCTAAGCGAGATTTTTTACTCAAGCGCGGCAGATTAACATATTGGGGGAAACCTTGCACCCTATTAAGTATCCCCACCATACATGAACCCTTAATATGGGGGTGTTCGTCTAGGGCAGCCCATCAGATTAGTAAAAAAAAATCGATGGTTCGAAAAACTCGAGCGCGTCAAATTAAAGCAAGGTAAGTTAAATACATGCAGAAGAGTATGCATTTAACTAATCTGACGATTTGCACGTGGCATAAGGAAATAGGAGACTAAAAAAATTGCAAAAAGAAAACGTCACCTTGACATTCTCGAGCACGGTTAAATTTTAATTTTTATTTTTATTTTGAAAGAAACGAATTTTTTCTGCAGTTTTGAATATCGGCGATGAGTCTTGGTCTCGTACGTTCACCCTCACCATGCAAACCGGCAGATTAACTTACCTTCGTTATCAGAGACGATGTGGGGTGTATAAACTATTAATATCTCACGAACTCGAGTATTTCTATATAACGAATTTATTTTACATTTTTGAAGATCTACACACATTTACCCCCCCTACACCCCCTACACCCCCAGTGAAATAGCATACATCGTACAACCTTTTTTTCGTTTTAGCATCTAATCTTTATAATGCAAAAGGTCCCCACGACGTTCGAGTGAATCCATATTTAGCATCTCGGGCTCCCCTACTATTACTACAATTTATATGAGACCGATTCCGACATACGACTGCAATATGCCTTTTTGTGATGCGTACCGGCAGACGCTGTTTGTCCCTGCCGTTTGCCGACTGAGGCGTCCTGCGGAATCGCACCTTATCAGAACCTTATGAAGTAAGTTGAACCTTATTTTTACGATACTGTTGGGATACAATTTTAAGTGACAAACTTATGCTGCAGTTTATTGGTTACGACAGTTGTATTTTCAGGTCCATATGTCACGTCACTACAGAATAATGCCAGGTATGGTTAGGATATTTTCCAGGGGACAACACAGATAATTACAATGAGGTAGAACAAAACAAATTAGAAAAAAAAAATTATTCAGTGAAATAAGTTTTCAATAATAAATATTCATAAATGTCGCAATCAAAATAATTTTGACTAATGTTGATTATTATATGAAATTTTGATTACATCCGAGGTTATCCGATAGTTATGTTGAAATAGTTACTTTTATTTCTTCAAAGTTTCAGGTGAGATAATTAAGAAGATTGTAATTCTTCAATTTGCTTGAATTATTATTCATGAGATACTCAAAGACGAGGTGAGCGCAAATTGAATACTTATCATTTTGGTGTTCGAAATGATTTATTTTTTTGTATAGCTACAATTAAACCAGCATGTTAACTATGCTTACCTAAAAACTCTTTGAGACCCTTGAGTTCTCCCCCGTAGTCTTTTGGTAAATATTTCGCAGGAAGAAGTTTGGACACCACCTCAGCATCATCATGCAGAAATAACTGGGGAAAAAAACACGTTCTTAGATTCCAATATATTTTGAATTTTTTGACGACTGTGATAACAAAGCACGAGGTTGATACAAGGACTGAAGGACTATTTGAGTTAGTTAATTTTACTCACCCTGGAAGCAAGTTTTGATGGTAAAAGTGGTTTGGTCCAATTTATAAACATAGATCCAACTTTGCTAACAATATGTATTTCTTTTATACGAGCCGAGTGACATTTCTGAAAATGTTGAAAAGATACATGTCTATCGCATTTATATTTCATTAAATAATCATTACTCTGAACTATGTCCGTTAAATAAGTTTTCAACAATTTTCACTGAAAATACCATAAACAGCACCTGTTTTTTCAAGTGAATTTGTTTCTTGTTTTGTTGAGGAGTAAGATATTTGATGAAATATAATAAACATCCTGGTAAACAATAAACATATCGAATTTAAACTAAGTAATTGCATTGAAAATTTTATCAAAGAAAAGGTATATATTTTCAAGATAAACACCTGTCAAAGTTTCATGATATAATAACAAATGCATTATACTATTATTTCGGAATGTTAGCCTATGTATTATCAAATATTTCTTCAAGATTTATGATATTAGGCTAACAACCCGAAACAGGTAAATTTGTTGTTATCCCTACATTTTTCCAAATTTATAATTTTAACATACTTCCTCCTTAATTAAATATTGAAACATATTTCACCCAGAGTTCAACGAAAGATGAATCAAAAATTTCACTAAATACCTTTATCTGACGCGTTTTGGTATACTGTAAAATCAGATACAAAGAGTAACTATAGCTCAACCCAAAATTTAAAATGAATAAAATGACTTACACCCATGTATTACATTAAACAAAAATAAACTAAAAAGTGTAGAAAATATTCCGTCATTGAGAAAGTACTTTACAGTCTACATATAACGTACTGAACAGATTCAAGAAGTGCTTCAGAGAAATTCAAATGTTAAATCTCAAAAATTCCAGTAAATGAATTATTTTTGTCTATTAAATAAGTTTTATAGTTAGCGGAGCTACCACATTAGAGTTTATAAACTACTGATTACAAGAGTTTTGTGTTCTTGATTTATTATTTTTGATTTAATTTGGATCAGGATTTTAACTATTTTCGAGAGCAATCTCTTAGTTGATATTTAATTCTTCGTTGAATTGGGTTTATGATAAAGTAATACCTAAAAGTTTATGGATCAAACTATTCATCGCTCACATTTTATAAGAATATGGATCAATTTCAAATTTATTATTAAATAAATTATCAGTTTCTACTTATGCGGTGAACTGAATATAAGAACGCATTGAATCAAGAACTTTAAACATTTCTAGTTTCTAATTGTATGATTCAAAATATCAT
>JARQZK010001628.1:32500-110877 GCA_030704885.1 Cynegetis impunctata
ATTTTTTTGAATATGTAACATTTCTAAAATTTCTCTGCGTTTTTGATCTTTTTCTAT
Source organism: Cynegetis impunctata (assembly GCA_030704885.1). Lineage (NCBI taxonomy): Eukaryota > Metazoa > Arthropoda > Insecta > Coleoptera > Coccinellidae > Cynegetis > Cynegetis impunctata. Next base: position 32,558 of record JARQZK010001628.1, read on the forward strand.
TTCTAAAATTTTCGTGCTATTAAAGTCGAAAGTATGATTCTCATTGTTTTTATGTTTTATTAGTGCTGTGGTTTGTGTTCTGGTATATTTGTGTGCTTTCAGTCTTTCTTCTAAATTTTGAAAAGTTTGTCCTATATATGATTTATTCCAATTATTACAGGGTATACTATAAACAACATTAGATTTCTGCAGAAGAGAGTGTTTTACTTTTTAATTTAAAATATATTTGTTTTATTTGATTTTGTGCGGTGTGGGCTACTTAAATATCGTGTGGATTTAAAATTTGTGAAATTTTATTACTTAAATCAGGAATATATGGAAGAGGAATATATTTTTTGTTAATATTTTCTTTTTTTGATGTTTCTAATGTGTTGTAAAGTTTATGAATTCTATTTTTAGTGATTTTCTGTATAAGTTTTATTGGGTAATCGTTTTTCATGAGTAATTTATGGACATCTTGTAATGTTTCATGTCTGTGTGTAGGTGAAGTAAGTTTGAGTGCTTTGTCTATATATCCGATTATTAAACTCTTTTTTTGTGAAAAATGATGTGTACTGTTGTAGTTCAATGTTCTTTGTGAAAAAATTTCTTTTCTAAGCCATTTTGTGATAATTTCATTGTTTTTGTGTATGAGAGTAATATCAAGAAAATTTAATGTATTGTTCTTTTCTTTTTCAAGAGTAAATTGTAATTTTCTATTAAAGTCGTTGAATTTTTTGAGAATTTCATCAATAAAATCTTCTGATGTTATTATAAGGCAATCATCAACATACCTTTTGAAAGTTATAATTCGTTCATTCGAATTATTCAATACATTTTCTTCCAAATATTCTAAAACTAATTGAGCTATAACACTGGAAATAGGACTTCCCATTGCTACACCATCAATTTGTTGGTAGAAGTTATTTTCATATTGAAAATAGTTTGCACCAAGTGCAAATTGAATTGCTTCTATAAAATCGGTTTTAGGAATATTTGTATAATTTTTGATAATATTCCATTTGTCATTAATTATTATTGGAACCAAAGAATTTGGAATATTGGTATAAAGAGAAACAACATCTAATGAGAAAAATTTGTAATTGTTAGGTATTTTCAAAGTTTTAAGATGGTCTACTAGATCGAGAGAATTTTTGATATAATAAGGATTTTGATTTACTATATTTTTTAATATTGAAGAAAGAAATTTAGAAAGATTATATAGGGGTGATTGAATATAAGAGACAATAGGTCTTAATGGTATGTTTTCGTTATGTATTTTAGGCAGACCATAAAATAATAATTATCAAAAGATTAGAAATAGTTCACAGGCAACAACAATTCGAATGAATATATATTTATATATATTTAGTAACCACCGGTTATAAAGTACCCTCTAGGTACTTCATAACGGAGGTCGTGATAAAAAAAACCACAAAAAAAATTATGTTCGTACATGAGTATGTTAATTGGGGATAAGAATATGAACTTAACTACACATTCAAATCAAAACATATAACTTATAAACTATATACACACTTTAGTCTTTTTGAGTTGTTAAAAAAACCTAATTTAGTTTTTTTATTTTTCTATAAAACCATTGGTCACATCATCAGTGCATTGTAAAAAAACTGTTTGATTAGCGCAAAGTGCATCAGAATAACTTGGTACCTTTGAACCACATGTTCCGTTTCGTTGTCAGAACTTTGAAGATCATGTGACTCTTTTGGATTTAAATGTCGAAAAAATAATCCCCCTACCGATAATCCGGTTCAACTTTATAACCGGAGTAGAAATTATATATGGAACGTAATCTCCGATAAAAAATCAAGAGTATTTTGGCCGGAGCAATAAAAAAGGTACGTTATAACCGGAAGTACGTTTTATGTCCTGTTTATATATATTTATATATATATATATATATATATATATATATATATATATATATATATATATTATATATATACTCTATATATACACAAATATAATTGAATATTTACTTACTGAGGTTGTTTCGAAGGAGTAAGTGAATAGTTCTCCAATAGAAATCTTGTTTGTGGTTTATTCTTCATCGTGCAGTAATTTTCAATCTTTTTTTTGACTTTTTCTATAGAGAATTTATTCTTTATAACATGTACTTCCAGCAGTTCATCTGAAAATTCCAAAATTCGATAACTCCTTCAGAACAAAAACAGATTGTGTATAAAAATCGTTCTTTGAATAAGTTATTTCATCATTGATAATTATTATTCATATAATAATAATTATGTTTATATATATATATATATATATATATATATATATATATATATATATATATATATATATATATATATATATTTATTTATTTATTTCTAGATGAAGGCAATTCGGAAGCTTTTATTAATTTTAGAAACAGAGAAACACTCACCTTTTAATAGCTCTGAAGGTATATGAGGTTGTTTCTTCATCCATTCTCTCAAAATCACAACATGATCCTTCATATCTTGCTCACTTTTACCACAAGAAGCCAAAACATCTTTTCTCCGATCGCTCAGATATGTGAAATCCATAATCACCGACTACTTGTTGCACACTGATGAATGTTACGACTCTACTGTCCTCGACATACAAATTTAAAATATCAACTCTTTATTAGAGTAATTGGTTTCTTTCGAATATTTTAGGGTCTAAAATATTCAACAAATGATATGGTTCATAAATTCTATGAAGTTCTCCATAAAAAACAACAAAAAGATGATAGGTGTCGTGGGACATTCAGATGGAACGAAGTTTCTCTAGTTATATATGATGAGTTAATTAGCAGACACAATTAACTAACAACACTTGAGACTAATTAAATTTAACAAAATCAGAATTGTGTATATTAAGATGTTTATATTAATTCAAGAGCAGATGGAAACTATTTTAAATATGATACTATGAAATAGCGTTCATTAAGAGCCATGTTCAATGTAAAATATTTGCTGATAACAATATTAACATGAAAATATATAATAGAAGCAATACCTTTGCAATCAAAACTTTCCCAAATATATGTATTATTATAAATATTTTAGACAGCGTTGTTATGTTATTTACTTATCTTACCTCAGTAATAATAAGCAATTTGAGTTAAAGATACGACTTTATTGGACATTGTTTTGACATGAATTTCATGACGAAACGTGACAAAATAGCTTCACGATTTGCTTAAATGATATAAAGGTTTTGATTAATTTCCCAGTAAATATATTGGCACATTTCTTCAGCTATTCTTCCACACTCTCAAGATCATTCCATGTGTATCCGTGTAAACATTAAATATAAATTCATTTCAATTTGAAATCGGTGAGTTCCGTTTTAACTCTTGAAATAACGACATAATTTCTCCAACATCAAACCTTGCGACTTATGAATTACAATCGCGAAAGCTCATTGTTACAGGAATTGTTTCGTGAAAAAATTATGGGTATTTCGTTTCTTCCATAAATTTGATTATGGGTGGTATTGGAACTCATCCACTATTTTCATACATTGAATATGAAAAATTTTTAACCTGAAAATTTATCAGGGGGGCTGTAACTTTGTCATAAATTATATTTTTTATAGTCTAAAAAGTACAGATGATGATATATATAGACCGAGAGATACTGGAAGAATTTGTGAAGTCATTTCTTACAGTATGGCGCGTTTAGGAGGTTCATATACGTAATAAATTGAAGGAAAATGATGTTCTTACCGGCGGTGCACGGGACTCTATTGCGGAATAATTATTTGAAATTGTTAGAAAATTCGGAGAGGTCAGACAATTTCTTTCACAAAATTTCTTCAATTAATCGGTATTTTAACAAACAAAAATCCGACGCTCGCTATATGCCATACTTCTCCGGTGGGTGTTTAGGCCCGCCATACTTTTTTGCAAAATGTTTTTTTTACAATTATGTTTCTTATAATAAAAAAACTAATAGACCAAATGTTGAGGCGAAAGAAATAGTTTTTCGAATTTTAAAAAATTACATGTTTGATGTTTGATTTTGGACCGTCGGAATGGTATGGCGTGGTGATTTTCGAACAAGATTAATAAAAAACAATTGTTCAAAAAAAAATGAGCTTGTAATAAATAAGTTTTGAAAAAACATTTTCAAAAAAGTATGGCGGGCCTAAACACCTACCGGAGAAGTATGGCATATAGCGAGCGTCGGATTTTTTTCAATTTAAATTCTGATAAATTCAAGAAATTTTGTGAAAGGAATTGTTTGACACTTCCGGACTTTCGAGCAATTTCAATTAATTATTCTGCAATTGCGTCCCACGCACCACCTGTATGAACATCATCTTCCTTCAATTTATTACGTATATGAACCCCTTCAAAAGCGCCATACTGTAAGAGTTTACTTCACAAATCCTTCCAGAATGTCTCGGTCTTATAGGTTTTCATTAATCTCTTAGTTAATCTATTGGCACATATTGACGTTTCTTTCGCTATTCTTCCACATTCTCAAGATCAGTACTCAAAATTTCATGTGTCTCCGTATAAACATTATTATTTATGATTTGTAATCGGCGAGTTCGGATTTTAGCCTTGAAAAAGCGACATAAGTTCTCCAACATGAAACCTTGCGACCTATGAATTACAATCACGAAAGCTAATTGTAATGGGAATGATTTCTTGAAAAAATTATTTGTATATTTGGATATTTCATAAATTCAATTATGAGTGGTATTGGATCTCATCAATTATTTTCATACATTGAATAAGATAAGTTTTTGAACTGTACCATTCCTGACAATTTATCAGGGGGGGCTGTAACTTTCATCATAAATTATATTTTCTATAACCTAAAACGTACAGATGGCGCTAGTAGCAGTCTAGTTTCAAATCGATATGCCCTATTGATTTCCAAGGGATGACGTTGGTAGTATTTTGATATATTCAATACATATCGCTGTTCAGTTTTTCTATAAAAAAATTTCAAAACAATAATGTTAGACGACGCAATCGGACATGACTTTAAATTATTAAGTTGAATTTCAAATCTAGAGGTGTGATAGTTATTTCATAAAGTGTATCCATCAAAATATATGTAACCTATTTATATGTTTTGGTAAAACTATTTGTTTACAACAATAAAATCAATACATTAATTTCAATGACAGAATAGTATATTCTGTAACAAGGTTAGAATGAATATTTCCCTCCTGTCAAAAATCCCTTGTAAATGGAATGCAATTATCGAAAATTACAGCGATAATTGCATTGTAGAAAGCGAAAGAGCCCTGCGATAATTGCATTGTATACCGATAATTGCATAGTAGCATAGTTCATATTACGGTTATTGATGACAAGACGAGAATTTATGAATTACTAACGTCAGTTTGACAAGTTGAAAGTTTATTCGGGAAATATTCCCCAAAATTACACTCGTGCATCAAAATAACCGGATAATTTCGCATTCCAGCGTGTTGTCAAAAAACTGCATGAATTCATTTTCATATTTTGGAGAAAGAGCCCTCCACCTTCGGTGTCGGGCTCTTTCTCCAAAAATGAAAATGAATTCATGCAGTTTTTTGACAACACGCTGTCATGCAAAATTATCGGTTCTTTTGATGCACTTGTGCAATTACTTACGAAAATTCGATGCGAGTGAAAAAGCATCATGAATTTTCATTCTAACCGAGTAGCAGACTATACTTTCTCCAATATCAAAGATTTTATAAATTTTTTTTAAAAGGAAACGAACATAAGATAAATTATATTACAGAACTCAATCACAAATTCAAGAAACATTCTACTTTGTATCAATTTTTATATTTGTACAGTTCTCGAAATGTAAAACTGAAATTCATGATACTTATTAAGTATATTTTCGAATGAAAACGTGACAGCAATAATTTTGACAATCACTCAAATTTGCCACTATGATGACAATCAACTGCGTCAAGGCTAATGTTATTATTGCTAGCCTGTGTGAGAATATTATTCTATCACAAGGGAGATAAAGCAAATACATTTGAATTGCATGGGGGCAGAAGTGTTGCAGAATATTTCTTCAATCTCAAGAGGGAGAATTCCAGCATTCTGTAATCAAATTTGATATCAGAATCGGCGAATTCTGTGATGATCGTGGAGAAAAAACAATTCCGTACCAAAAATTTTATATAACTCAGTTTCACTGTAGCAAAGCAACTGCAAAAATCGAAGTTATACATAAATTCTGATGAAAATATGTCTCAACACTTATTCGAATCTATCATCACTGTTCCTAAGTTCCTCTTCTGCCTTAAATAAGTTCTTGTGCTGGCATTTCTGTTTTGATTTGAATCATAATGTTATGTGAAATCTCATTCTGCTTTCTTCTCTAGTAACTCCCAATTATATTATCAGCGTTAATTTGAATATATTGTTATTATTGTTTCATGGAGTAGAATAATATATCTTATAACTCAAATATGAGTTAAATTCACCTTAGGAAAATTTCAAAACATTAATTAAGATTCAATGGTTAGATCCATTTAATACATATTGCAACATATAATCTGATGATTAGAATTGTTTCCCGTTGACATTTTACTTTCATACGTATCGTGGATCATTTTTAGTTTTGCACTGTCAACCTTTAAGCTGCTCTTCAAATATCTGCTCCAGACGTATATAAACACAATACATTTCAATGTGTGCAATGTAATACTAGGGCCTTATATATCTGTTGTCAATATTAAATTAAAAATAAAATGTCGACTGACAGCCATATTTTGTAAAAAAAAAACCATTTACCGCTCGACTACTCCAGATGTGTAAATACGCAGAGGATTTCCATCCTTCGCATCAAACTAGTTAGCCTAGTACTTAGGTACGCTGGCTATTATCTGGGAGGTCTCTGGTTCGAACCCCGAGGCCGAATAATCTGCCATGAGTTTTTTCTGAGATTTCCTCAAGGCGTAAAGTAAGTCACTGCTTGCATACTTACAAGGCTAATGCAAGACCAGTATTAATCCTCTGAACCCTACCCACACTTCCTCTATTCCATAAATATCCCGTCTCACCCATCTTTAATGCATTTATATATACAAGTGTATCCTTTGATCTGGCTGAAGGATTTGATCCCAAACTCAAGCTACCCTCCTCCCTGACACATGCTTCTGGGAGGAATGAAACACGTTTGTTTCCTTTCCTTTTCCAACATCGCATCAGAGCCGTATTAGCACTAGACACGGTTGACTGGTCTGTGGGTTAATCGCAGTATGCGTTCAGCAATTGAATCGGTCAGTTGAAGAACAGTACTACTCCAAACTTACCATTAAGAAAAAATCACAAAAAACTTTGTAGTATCTCAATCTTTCATATATATTATTTAAAGAAACTACAGATTTGTTGAGTGTAACTATGTAGACAGATTGAAATAGGAATTCGACAAATTTTGGTTTATGGAAACTTGTTATTGAAAAAATAAGATAGTGGACATGTACTGTTTTTAAAGTGAATTGAGTCTTGATAGCAGAAAATTAATAAAGCTCAGAATGTTTTTAATAGAATATATTTATATCAAGTGAAAATGAAAGAAACAAAATGACATCATTCAGATATCATCATCATCTGTTGTATACCAAGATGCAATATGGTAGTAAAACTCTGAATTTTCACCTCCTCAATTTTTTATAAATTAATGCGCAATTGTTGTGAATAAGCAGGAAAACAAGGCAACTGAGGATAAGCTATATTTTGTTTCAGCAACTTGAAATTGTGTGAAATGAAGATATTTATGGAATCGTAGCACTTAACATACCCAGTTGTTGCACTATCGTATTCAAACTGCCTGTAGTTTGATATCATAAAATTTACTGTTGCTTCAGGTCTTTATTTCACAGATTTGGAAGTTTCTTTATAGCTGGACGGCCACCAGTTATTAAAATCTAGGATATCACGATGAGTAATATATTCGACAGTAAACGTATTGGTCTTTCTACAGGACAGCTTCAAGTTTTCATACTCTTCTGGAATGTAGATTCGGTCAAGTTTCCTTCCTTATAGTTCCGAAATCTCTATCGCAGGGTATGAAGGATTGACCTCTAGTGTACTTGTCATAGTACGGTCCGTATAAGAACAGTACAAGTCCTGGACTAGTACTGTTATTAAGCTGACTGATGGAAATGGGTGGAGCGTACAGCCGTAGTGTTCGTATTAATGATACTGATTCAATTATTGTGTCGTTCGTGGCATTCTGTAGTGTTATTTAGTTGTGTAGTTTCGTAATGGCGCGTGTTACTAAAACTTATTATTATACTGATGAAGGACATTTTAGCAGCGAGTGACAGTGCCACTTTATATAATTTTGTTTTGAACGATATTATACATTGAAAAAGTATTGACAGTTGTGTTTCAAAACTCTCTTTATTTAAGTTTTTTTTTAATTTAACATGAGTTTGACATGAGTGTCCTGCGATTGGAGGTGTTTGACGTGAAATACTTATCACGATGTATGACGCTGTGATTTATTCGCATCTCAGTACTCTTCTTAGAAACTGTGAGCTGGTTATTTGGATTTGATATCGTTACCCACTCTGTCGATGGAGTGATGAGCTCGCTGAAGAGGGAAACATACTGTATATGGTTTCCAACATGTATGGCGCCGATGTCGAATTTCAAGAATTAATTGGAATTCCATGTCGTTGGGTCTCATGAAACAAGCTCCGTTGGAGTGTAATTTTATTAATAAACAATTTTTCAAATTAATTTCCCCACGTATATTAACTTATATAAATATTACATATGTATTTCATTCCCTTAGCTCAGTGATTATTTTCTTCTATTCGTTTCTGTCCTTTCCATCCGCCGTACATTGGAGTGATATATGAACATTTATTTTTCAATTTATATTTTATTTTTCACTTGTATATTATATGTTTATTTAACCTTGGATACGGTTGCTATAAACACACTCATTATGCCCTAGGCCATTACGCCCGAATTTGCGGGCATAATGGATCAAAACGCCCGCTTATTGAACTTGGTGAAATGAAGCAAATTTCATTGATTAAATACTTCATAATCCTTGTCGTATACGACTCTGGATTTCCCGGCAATTAATTATTCGCAGCTTTGGCTGCATTTTCTCTGATATTCTTGGGTAAATTCATTTTCATTTCCATTATATCAATAAGACAACACAAAGAAAGCAATAACGACATTCACTAAATATGATGACAAAAATAATCACAAACGAGACAAATGACAACAAATGACATGCCTACTATGAGAAAGGAATAGGAGCTATGAACCGATTTTAAAATCGATTTCTCATTATAATAAAATAATGTTTTCGTGAAAAATAAAATCTTGTATGCACCACGTGCGTTACTAGATCCTAACGCCCGATGGGCGTTAGGATCTATATAACGCACTTGGTACATAAATAACTATTCTATTCTACTTAAACTGTTACATTTCATGACATGTATCTCATACTTTTGAATAGCTCAGACCAGTGGCGTAGATAGGGGGGGGGGATCAAGGCGATCAATCCAATGTCAATCTCAATAAGTTGTATACTGTACTATTAAACAAAACTGCTCGAGCTTTTGTTTATCTAATAGTATAGTATTATAACTAAAGCACGAGCAGTTTCGTTCAATAGTATAGGTAGTATGAAATTTAGAAAGAGTAGAAGTACGAGGAGGTTTTGGTTGGCTTCTTCCTTCGTAAATAAAATTTTCCATTTCACATACGTTTTTTGGTACTAGTGACCGATTGAATTCCTGTTTACAATCGAGGAGCGTGACTTCTGCTCATAGAAGATTTTCAATCAATATTTAAAATTTCGAATATTTTTTGAGGTAGAGTAGGTATCAAAATATGACTAACTCTTGGCTCTGATTATCAATTTAATCACATAACATTTTGAACTTAATAAAAATTATTGAGTTAGTAAAAATTTTCTTGTGATGGCGTTCATTTCATTTCTGAACTTATACATCATGAATCTTGAAGACTTACTAATCATGAGAATATAGTCTAGTCAACAAGTGCTTTTTTTATTCGACTTTTTTCATGAGTCTCGGAAGAATATGAACAAGGTGTCATCCGATTTGGAAGAGCATGTAGATTTTTTTTTGAGAAAAGTTGAGTTCCGTTTTCGAAAATTGTAACAGTTATAATCAATTTACTGAAAGAAAAAATTATCTCAAAAATTAATTGATATTTTTGATATCTAAATAAAGATACAAAAAGAGGAGGATATTTCTTAAAAGAAAATCTCCCGGAACTGTAGGATTATTATTTATAATTTTCTCAGAGGGGTAAATATACGGCCGATAACGGGTAATCTGGCTTGAGAAAGTAATGCTCATTTGTGGCACTTTAACAATAAACATTATTTATCTAAGTATATTAAATATTAAATTAGGGAATGACAAATTTCAGTTTCTTACTGGATAGGTAAATGAACAATAATCCAGCGACAAAACATTTTTATCGCGATTTTTCAATTTTTTTGCTGCTCGAACAAGAACATTGCAAGTGTGATAACTATTAAACTATAAATCTGATATTTTTTTCCTTTCTTGGAGCTAGTTTCGAAAGACTGCAGAATAGATCCCCGTTAAAAAAATTTTAAAAATTCAATTCTTTAGTTTTTTTAATAACAATTTACTTAGTTGCAAAACTGAACACTTTAATTAATCATAACTCTTTTTCTTGATTCTCTAATAAATAACGCATTCATTCATAACAGTTTTTTAAACAATAGAAGATAAACATTAGAAAAAACCATTTCCTTGTAGCTTCCGATAATAAAAAACGTATCATTAAAATTATAAAAAAAATTCATTTTGATTATTGCAAAACTACGTAAATTGTTAACAACTGAAAAATTGAAATTTTTTTTATTTTTTCAACGCGGATTTAATCCGAAGTCTTATAATAATAGCTCCAAGAATGAAAAAAAATCTCAGATCTTTAGTGAACAGTTATCACACTCACAATTTTCATGTTCAAGTACTAAAAAATTGTTAGTTAACTATTGCATAACTAATTGAAAAATCGCTATTATCGCCAGATTATTGCTCATTCGCCTATTTAGTAACTTTCTGAATTTTTTCATTCCTAAATTTTCATATTTAATATGGTGGAATAATGTGCATTGTTGTAAAATGTCTTTAGTGGTCGTGACTTGCCCAAACTAAATAACCCGTTTTCTGCCGTATTTTTACCTATCTGAGAAAATATTGATCCTACAGTTCCGGAAGTTGAGTCTTTCTTTTGAGAAATTTCCTCTTCTTTTCGAATCTTTCTTTAGATTTCACAATTAATTTTTGACATATTGGTAAAACAACCAAACTCCCGTTTTTCAGGATATTTTTTATAACTTTCACAATTTTCGTGAGCTTCGAAATGGCATGAGAAAAATAAAAATTCGCTCGCGAAAATTGTGAATTTTTATTTTTCTCAAAAAACATCTACATGTCATTTCGAATCGAGTGACACCTTACTTATATTTTTTCGAGACTGCTGAAAAAAGTTGAACAAAAAAGCACTTGTTGATTAGACTAAATGTATTAGAAAGATTTTCGGTATTTTTCAAGCATGATTTATATGAAATTGACAAAGCAGCTGATAAATTCATCAAACCTGACGAGCTTTATCAAAAATTTCTTACTGCCTGCTGTTCTCGTTAGTTGAAAGTGTGGAAGAAATATTTAATTCGTAGAGGCGATGTTAAGCCTGAAAATTCAATAAGAGAGTTGGATGATTACCTAGAAATTTTCTTTTCGAATATCATGTTGCTCAGAATATTAGCTACGCTGCCAGCATCGACGTTTGAAGCGAATAAAAACGATTCAAAGGAGCACGATAAAAGAAATGGACAATGGAATCACAGCTGACGAAGTCATAATTGGATTGTCAAAAAACACCGAAAACTAGAGTTTTTGCAATTTAATTTAACTTTTCTGCTTATTTTGTACTACCTACATGAAAGATTTTTATCAACAAAAATAGAAGTTTGGATGAAAAACTTATGACATTTTGCACTAAGTCATATCCCCCCCCCATCGCAAAAAGCTATCTACGCCACTGGCTCAGACTCAATTAAATAAGTTCATCGATTTTAGAAAAAACATTAGGGATGTATTCTCATCAATAGATCTCTCCTATGAGTATAAAAACTATAACAGTAGAGAAAATGCCAATTTATTTTTATTTCTTCATACACCTGCACACAATTCATTTTAATTCCCATTATAATATTCTCCGAATATAGAATTTCACTGGCTTCTTCTGTAGAAAAAAATTGTCCTCAATTTTTCAATCGATATTCAACTTCTTAAAAGTTCCCTGCATATCTTCTGGCACTGCTCCTCCTTGTCACAATTCTTCTCGGGACGCAATATTTACATACTCAATAAGGTTTTTACTATTTCTTGCGTACATTCCATCAAAATCGGCTGAAAATATAAATAAAATTGTTATTGAAACAATAACCATATATAAAACAATGGTTAATAATAACAATTTACACATTTATTAAACGAAATAACGCATGACGCACGTTTCAGTGAAACTTCACCTTCTTCAGATGCTAAAGGCAAACTAACTATGTTCTCCGTTATATCGAAAACATGTATCGGCCCAATCAATCCCAAAAATAACCATATTTTATGCCTGAGTAAAGTAAAAATCCAAGGGGACTAACTATACATTTTGTTGTACATCTTTATATTGAAGTTCTCAATATTCGATTATGACGTATCTACCATATTTGTCAAAGAAACGGTAATAAATAATTTTTACATAGATAGGTAACTATCGAATATCAATAAAATGACTTTTCGATTTAAAATTCTGGAAATTATTCAATTTCTCAAAGTGAATCATTTCTTATGTCAACTTGTTTTGTCCACAAAAATTCCTTCGTTAAACATTGGGAATGAAAGAATTTTAGTCTGAAAGTAATTCAGTAAAAGTTAAGGATAGTTATGATGAAAATATATGTGGTAGTCAGTTAAGTATTTGTGTTTACAAAATTCAGTAAGTTACTCTATATAAATACATATAATGATGAGGGTTTAATATCAGTGTGTTATTATAAATCAGGTAAGATTCTCAAATAGATAACTGGCTATAATGTTCACAATATCAGGAATTGAAATGAATAATTGATAAAAATAAATTTTTGATTATACAAAGAAGTTAAATGAAAATTCAATTAGTTAAAAAATGAAGTTAATTTATTGTTAACTTATTTCATTGTACTTGTTGTTTAATACAGAATATATAGGTAGCGAAAGGAACTCTGTTCCAACTGGACCAACAGAAATCGAAATTAATTTTTCCATTTTGATCATACAAAGAAGTAAAATGAAAATTCCGTCAGTTTAAAAGTGAAGTTAAAGTTGTTAATTAATTTCATTGTACCTGTTGTTTAATATATAGTGGAAGAAACTCTATTTCAACCGGATCTCACACGACACAACTCGTATTTTTTATTAGCATCCAATTACAAATATGAATATTCACACTAGAGCATAGTACTACCTCAACATAATATTTTCTATATTATTCATATGATATTTGTAGTATTCTTATGGAAACCAATTATTACATCTTATCCTTATTTTCATCAGGAACGACTTGAAATTGAAATTTCGTTGAAAAACCAAATTGCCTGGTGAGAACAGATGAAATAGTTATTTTCCTAACAAGTGCCAAAACTAGTACTTTTCTGCTCGAGACTGCGGTTATGCTGTCGAGTATGGAAAGGCACTTTGGCATGAGTGAGGAATAATATTTTTTCTACGAGCACTTGAAGACAAAACCGAAAAAGATTAGGTATGTTTTATTGAACAGCACTAACATGTATTATAAAAATGATAAAAATAACAAATAAAAAAAGTACATTCACTAAAAACAATCAGTAGATAAATACTTATCATTATATAATTTTGAATTAAATATTGATTGCCGACGCTAACTGATTTCTCAAATGTGGGTTTGAGTATACCTAAGGATGGTACGACTGCAACTGGACATTGGCTTGAGGGACAAACACTGGAAAATATCTCACACTCGAATTTGACGGATAACTGTGGTACGATATTTTATTTTATATTTCAATTTTCTGTTCAGTAGATTCTTCTGAGTAACCTTCGTCAAAAGAAAAGTTGATTTTCAACCACTCAGACGTTTTATGTTGTTATTGTTATGCTCTCTTATGTATCCGCCGGTAATCTTAAGTCTTGAGAAAGTAGCGCATTTTTTCGAAGGTATTAATCTCTACATTTTGAATAGTACATTGCCTATTTTTCTAACTGACAATAAAGTGTCTATGTTCAGTGTACGCAATCATCATGAGTTTAAACTTCGAAATAAAACAACACCTGATAGTTTATCTATATTAGAATAATTCCTGTATTAAACAGGGAAGGACAGTCGACATGTTTCAAGTTATCAACTCATTATTAAAACTACAGAAAAGTATAACAATCTGATTTTATCATAAAAATCTAATTTTATGAAACAGTCTCAAAGGTGATAGGTACTTGAAAATCGCTTTTGTTCGTTCACAAGAGGCAATTTGCCATATACTTCGAGAAGGTTAAGACGCTTTCCTTTATTACCTGAATGCAACAATTGGGTTTTGTTGACATCCACGAAATGATTAAATTCCATGCAAAGTTTATAGATTCCATTTGTCCAATATAAAAAACAGGACATTCGACGCAAAATATTTTCTAAACACCACTGTTTTCTCCGATGTTAGCCTTTTCATTATTATTGACCAAGGGTAACTTCAAGTTTCTTTCATAGGTACAAATAGTTTTAAAGTTATTTTTTCGATATTTTGATATGATTTTATCATAAAAATCTAATTTTATGAAACAGTCTCAAAGGTGATAGGTACTTGAAAATCGCTTTTGTTCGTTCACAAGAGGCAATTTGCCATATACTTCGAGAAGGTTAAGACGCTTTCCTTTATTACCTGAATGCAACAATTGGGTTTTGTTGACATCCACGAAATGATTAAATTCCATGCAAAGTTTATAGATTCCATTTGTCCAATATAAAAAACAGGACATTCGACGCAAAATATTTTCTAAACACCACTGTTTTCTCCGATGTTTAGCCTTTCATTATTATTGACCACAGGTAACTTCAAGTTTCTTTCATAGGTACAAATAGTTTTAAAGTTATTTTTTCGATATTTTGATATGATTTTATCATAAAAATCTAATTTTATGAAACAGTCTCAAAGGTGATAGGTACTTGAAAATCGCTTTTGTTCGTTCACAAGAGGCAATTTGCCATATACTTCGAGAAGGTTAAGACGCTTTCCTTTATTACCTGAATGCAACAATTGGGTTTTGTTGACATCCACGAAATGATTAAATTCCATGCAAAGTTTATAGATTCCATTTGTCCAATATAAAAAACAGGACATTCGACGCAAAATATTTTCTAAACACCACTGTTTTCTCCGATAATAGCCTTTTCATTATTATTGACCAAGGGTAACTTCAAGTTTCTTTCATAGGTACAAATAGTTTTAAAGTTATTTTTTCGATATTTTGATATGATTTTATCATAAAAATCTAATTTTATGAAACAGTCTCAAAGGTGATAGGTACTTGAAAATCGCTTTTGTTCGTTCACAAGAGGCAATTTGCCATATACTTCGAGAAGGTTAAGACGCTTTCCTTTATTACCTGAATGCAACAATTGGGTTTTGTTGACATCCACGAAATGATTAAATTCCATGCAAAGTTTATAGATTCCATTTGTCCAATATAAAAAACAGGACATTCGACGCAAAATATTTTCTAAACACCACTGTTTTCTCCGATGTTAGCCTTTTCATTATTATTGACCAAGGGTAACCTCAAGTTTCTTTCATAGGTACAAATAGTTTTAAAGTTATTTTTTCGATATTTTGATATGATTTTATCATAAAAATCTAATTTTATGAAACAGTCTCAAAGGTGATAGGTACTTGAAAATCGCTTTTGTTCGTTCACAAGAGGCAATTTGCCATATACTTCGAGAAGGTTAAGACGCTTTCCTTTATTACCTGAATGCAACAATTGGGTTTTGTTGACATCCACGAAATGATTAAATTCCATGCAAAGTTTATAGATTCCATTTGTCCAATATAAAAAACAGGACATTCGACGCAAAATATTTTCTAAACACCACTGTTTTCTCCGATAATAGCCTTTTCATTATTATTGACCAAGGGTAACTTCAAGTTTCTTTCATAGGTACAAATAGTTTTAAAGTTATTTTTTCGATATTCTGTTATGAATTTTGTTAGTCAAATTCGAAACATAATTTATTGGGTATTTTTGTTCTTCATTAATTACTTGACGTAGGGTACTTATATTGAATGCAACAGATTCTTTAGTCGTTAATTCCTAATGAGCTAATCGATAAGACTTTCATCGTAGCCGTTATTTGTCGCTAATAATTTTATTGTTCTAACTTCGATTAGAATTTTTTTCCGTTAATGGAATAGTGAACAACCTATGCATGAACGAATGGAAATCAAGGAGTTTAATTTTGATGTGTTTATTACAGTCATTGTGAATTAAAGTATCTATGTAGGGTGATTTTCTATGAATGTTGAATATGAGAGAGAATTCTCCTTCCTAGTAATCTGAACGTCTAAGATATTCAAGATGCCGTTTTCGTTTTCTACTTCTTTTATTAATTGGATCGAGTTGTAGAAAGTGTTTATGTATTTGAAGAAATTATCTAACTACCTATCTGAACTGATCCGAACACAAAACACATCATCTACATACCGCCTTCATAATCAAAGTTTAGTTATTAAATTATTATCAGGATTAATTTTTTGTTTGAATATTTTGCCCGTTGCGTCCAATCGTACACTGAAAAAAATAATCCGTTGTGAATACCGAAAGATAACTATATTATACCAGGCGTTGTGGTCAAATAGGCGCCAATCACTACATTTATTAAATATTACTACTACAAAATAGTATGATCCAAACGATGATGAATACTGAAGCTTGAAGCATCAAGTACTTTTCCTGTTTGGTTATTATTTACCACTACAAACAAGTAATTCCCACTTGTCGATTTGTTCTTATTTATCGGTACATAAAAAAATAAGGGTATTACCTAGCATTTATATGACAATGTACACTACTATACCTTTGTATTTTTGTCCATAAATCTATGGTTATTATTTATCTGCACTGATATATCAGAGATTTTTGCAGGTTCATCATAACTTCACTAAATTAGTATTTCATACGTACTATGTTGATTTTCGGAAACAGAACCAATTGTAATTATGTAATAAAAGTAAGACAATGTTTACAGGCTGGTTTATTCAACTTTATTAATCAATAAACAGGGTGTTTGGAAATTAATTCATTCGATACTCCGAAGTCCTGTCCCAAAGATTTAGAACTTCGCTCAAGGTTCATAATTATACTTTAGTCAGTTTCTTTCTTCTTCAAGTTTTTTTTTTTTAACTCGAGGGACCTACAGCTTAACGCCGGTTCCGAACGGCCAATGGGCTTGTAAACTATGTACATTACCCAACAATTTTAAATCATATATATACACTAAATTCCGGACATACACAACACCCAAGAGCGAGGTGGGACTCGAACCCACAATCCTCGGTTTACAAACGGTATAAGGCGGTTCACCTTACCGCTGGTCTACCGAGGCCTCTTCTTCTTCAAGTTGTTCATCTACTATTTCTGAAAAATACAAAAGGCTAAGTTTTTCACTTAATTCTACACAAATAAGGTGTTGACTTATCTATATAGTTCCCTACAACAAAAGAAGTATGAAATAACTGGTAAAAAACAGTTCTCTCCACAAACTAATGGAGATAAGTACGTAAAAGGTAATAAAAACAACCTAATGATATATTCGCTACGAAACAGAGTATGACTTACCGTTGATTACAGGTATTAAAATATCCAAATTCCATTGAATCAGTAAGCTTTCCATTCTAGGTATCAATTCGTAAACATTGAACTTCAACTTGGAACAGTAGTGCAAAATTAAAACAATGAGAATGGGCGCACAAATCACGAACGGCAATACGGAAAACAATAATGATAAAAATAGCGACACATCGGAAGCTGGAACGTCGCGTACTTATTACTTCAGAATCTTTCGGCTTTTTTACTACTCTTTGTAGTGGTAAATCTTGACATCACAGGAAGTAATCTCATAGGTGCTATCATTTGTAGTGGTAAATAGAACTATTAAATGAGTTATATTCACCCTGAACCTAATACCACTATAGGAAAGATATTTGATAATTACCTGTTATTGAACATTTCAACTGATGAAGTAGTCATTAATAATTGAAGCTATCATCATTTGGATGTGGTATGCAATAGATTTGTCGTGATATTGAGCACCCATAAAAGTAGTATCACTGACATGTTAATTATTCAATGAAACTAAATCGACATAACCATTCATTTAGTAAACAGAAAATCTCTTCTTTTTCTCAGTGTATCTTAAATTAACGTCGAGATGGGATTCTAGTGATTTGAATCATATGTTGAAAAGTCACGCTTAAAAAGCGAACTGAATTGAAAAGTAGAATATAATTTTTCTTCCAAAAAAAAACGTCGCGAAGTGCATCGTGGTTGAGGAAAAAAGTTGAAACCAACGAAAAAACGCACCTTAAAATCATTTCAATCTACATACCAAATTTCAAACCTCTATCGTAAAAATAAATGAAGGGCGGTTGAGATAAAGAGTTGAATCCAGAAAGGGATCTTAATTCAACATAAACTCAATGTACCTACCAATTTTCAACCCTCTAACTCAATCTGCAGAAGCTGTGGAGTTCGGCAATTTTTCAAAAACCACAAATAAACAAGAAATATCTACGTAAAAATGGTTGCGGTTGAAAAAATTCAACCAAGTTCTGATAGTTTCATTCTGCAACGAAAACAATCCCAGATAATAATTCAGTTCATTTGGTGTGATACAAACCGCTGGAGATTTCAATATGTACCGGGAAGGATATAATATATCAGACAGACCGAGACTGGTACCACAAAGACCAAGATCACCAAGCTTGGAAGATGTATGGAGGGGCCTATGTCCAGGAGTGGATGAGAGAAGGCTGATGAAGAAGAAGAAGATATCAGACATAACAATTTTTGGAAAATCGTGGTCTGGAAGATCTAGCACATACAGGTAAAGTCACGGATTGGCTGAAGGATGAAACAAATAGGAAAGTAAATATAGAGAAGTAAACAAATACTCTAACCAAAGAAATTTCCAATTCAAATGTTTTGACGACTTTTTCGAAAAAATTAATAAATTTCGTAGTAAATAGAAATATTATTTACACTAAGTGCTATATTCAAATTATAGGGTTGAATAAATTTTGAGGATTTATATATAGCAATACACAAATTGTCACGGTACTGAAGATTAATGGAACACTGATATAATGTGATTTATAGATCCTCTTTCACCACACTCGCAATACGGGTCATTTCTCCTATTAATTTTGAATAGATATTCTAGGCATAATGCATGTCCACTTATCAGTCTTGTGATAGAGCGAACAAAATCTCGACTCAGTTTGTCCTCTACTATAGTTTTGAACCAAGGGACTTTCGTAGGGAAAGACTGAATAGGAAAATAATGTCGGCCTTTTTGTTTGTCTTCAAATAGTTTTTTCCACTGCTTATCAAGATTCTCCCTAATATGGGGGATGATATCTGAGAAAACAGTACCTGCTTTGGCCAATGAATCTACGTTCTCGTTACCTACAATACCCTTCAGAAACTTGTGAAGTAGTTTGAACTTTATTTTTAGGATACTGTTGGGAAATGATTTTAAGTTAAAAAGTTAGGATAGTTGTATTTGAAGGTTCATATTATGTCACGTCGATAAAAAATAATGTTATGTAAGGTAAATATCTGTTCCAGGACTCACACAAAAAACTACAATGATGTACAACAAAACAAAGAATTATTCAGTGAAATAACTTCTCAATACCGAATACCGAATACCTTATTCTTTTAACATCGAAATATTTTCAAGCATATCAATTTTTAATTCGGTGGTGAATACTATGATATTCATGAAATCAAACCAATTTTGACTTCTGTTGATTACTGTCTGAGAGTTGTATTACATCCGAGGCCATCTGATAATTATGCTATATATCTGTGGATATTGTGTTGAAATATTTACAATTATTATTTGTTTTATTGTAGCTGAGATAATAAAGGAAGTTTTAATTCTTCAATTTGCATGTATTATTATTCATGAGATACTTAGCCGAAATTCAAAATTTATCACTTTGATGTTCAGAAATGAATTTGAATGTAGATATATTTATAATTTCACAGCCAGTGTTGTACAGGGTGTCCCACTTTAGGTACTTTTGAATGGTATCTCCGTTATTTTTGAAGGGTTGCGGTTTTCGCGACACTGTGCTACTTTTTCGTAAAACTGAAGATGCCGTCAATAGAATTTTAAAAGCCCTTTTAGTTTTTAAAATACAGGGCATTTTTGAAAATGTTGCATTTTGGGATCCCCGTGGTATTGCCGTTACCCTTCATCTTATCGAAAAGGTGATATAACATTCTTATAGATTTTTTTCAGTAGAATACAGTGGTGTAGATAATTTTTGTTACATATTCACTATTTTCGAGTTATGAAGCAAACTTATGTTTTTTTAAATGGAATATCCTGTATATTTATAGACTGTAAAATTTGTCTTTTTTTTACCTTTTCGAAAATATGTGATAGTACAAACTTTTTCTCAGAAACACGCAAATAAATGACAATTTTCTGAAATTAAATGCATAATTTAATAGTAGGCTATGGATATTGTTCACGACAAGAAACAAAAATAAATGTCAAACCAATCATCGGTTTTTGGATCGTCTTTTGGTTTATAAAAGTGTTTATTTCCATTCTTTCGGTATTATTATTTAATTGATATTAATCAATGTCTTCGAATAATGCAGAGTATGGAAATTATGAAAAATATGATATGCTGGTATGTTTTATACAGAGTAATGAAAATTCTGAAGAAGCTTCGGAATTATATTTCCTAAGCTATAATGGCTATGAAAATCTCTATTATCATTTTAATTATTTTCTTGTTAGATATCCAGAAAGAAGGCAACCGTTTTTTGAGATATTTGCTCATTTAAGAGCAAATTTACTTTTTTTTTCAATTTGTTCAACCGCGTGCTAAAATATTCAACAGAGAGAACAGGGAAAGAAAAAAGATAGATACTTTGGGATATAAAGAAGCAACACCTTTGTCCTTATAGAAGAATTTAGGAGGAAATAGGTGTGCCGAAAACAGTCAGCATTGCAGAACTTCGAGAGGCAATTCATTTAGCCTTTCGAAATCTGTGAATGTGAACAAAGTTTCTTTTAAACGCTATTCAGAGAATTACAAAGATTTGCCAATTTTGCATTAGAAAAAATGGTCGTCAATTTGAATATCACCTTCAATTTTTTTTAATAAAGTTATTTATTTGTATTTGTAATATTGTAACTTCACGCTACAAAACTGTTGACACAAACTTACTGTTAGAAAAAAGGTATTTTTCTAAGTAAAAGATACCTATATGCAAGGTATCCAATTCTTCGTTAGTAATATGTAACTTTCACTTGTTCATTGTTGTTATCCAAGGCCTTCTATTGATTTATGCATTTAATTTCAGAAAATTGTCATTTATTTTTGCGTTTCTGAGAAAAAATTTATACTATCATATATTTTTGAAATGGTAAAAATAAGACAAATTTTATAGTCTATAAATATAGAGGGTATTCTATTTAAAAAACCATAAGTTTGCTTCATAACTCGAAAATAGTAAATATGTAACAAAAATTATCTACACTACTGCATTCTACGGAAAAAATTTCATAAGAATGTTATATTACCTTTTCGATAAGAGGAAGGATAACGGCGAAGGTGATGTTCAAATTGACGACCATTTTTTCTAATGCAAAATTGGCACATCTTTGTAATTATTTGAATAGCGTTCAAAAGAAGCTTTGTTCTCATTCGCAGATTTCGAAAGGCTAAATGAATTGCCTCTCGAAGTTCTGCAATGCTGTCAGTTTTTGGCACACCTATTTCCTTTTAAATTTTTCTATAAGGACAAAGGTGTTGCTTCTATATATCCCAAAGTGTCTTTTTCTTTTCTTTCCCTGTTCTCTTTGTTGAATATTTTAGCACGCGGGTGAACAAATGATCCATGCGCAACTAAATTTGCTCTTAAACGAGCAAATATCTCAAAAAACGGTTGCCTTCTTTCTGGATATCTAACAAGAAAAGAATTAAAATGACAATAGAGATTTTCATAGCCATTATAGCTTAGGAAATATAATTCCGAAGCTTCTTCAGAATTTTAATTACTATGTATAAAACCTAGCAGCATATCATATTTTTCATATAATTTCCATACTCTACATTATTCGAAGACATTGATTAATATCAATTGAATAATAATATCAAAAGAATGAAAATAAACACCTTTATAAATCAAAAGTCGATCCAAAAACCAATGATATTGGTTTGACCTTCATTTTTGTTTCTTGTCGTGAACAATATCCATTGCCTACTATTGAATTATGCATTAAATTTCAGAAAATTGTTATTTATTTGCGTGTTTCTGAGAAAAGGTTTGTACTATCACATATTTTTGAAAAGGTAAAAAAACGACAAATTTTATAGTCTATAAATATAGAGGGTATTCCATTTAAAAAACCATAAGTTTGCTTTATAACTCGAAAATAGTAAATATGTAATGAAAATTATCTACACCGCTGCATTCTACGGAAAAAAAATCTATAAGAATGTTGTATTACCTTTTCGATAAGATGAAGGATAACGGCGATACGACGGGGATCCCAAAATGCATTATTTTCAAAAATGCCCTGTATCTTAAAAACTGAAAGGGCTATTGAAATTCTGTTGACGGCATCTTCAGTTTTACGAAAAAGTAGCACAGTATCGCGAAAACCGCAACCCTCTATGTTCAAAAATAATGGAGATACCATTCAAAAGTATCCAAAGTGGTAAAGTTAGGATTAAGGAACATTGTAATGATATCAGTAAGCGTGTTAAATAAAAGAATTATATCTTTTTTAGCGATAATTGAACCAGAATGTTATTCATCCTTACCTAAAAACTCTTTGAGACCCTTGAGTTCTCCCCCGTAGTCCTTTGGTAAACATTTTGTAGGAAGAAGTTAGGATACCACCTCAGGATCATCATGCACAAATATCTGAAAAAACCATCTTCTTAGATTCCCGTATATTTTGATTAGGTACTTTGATAACATAGTACCAGTTGTGTAGAAATACGAACTGACCTAGTTAACTTTACTCACCCTGGAGGAAATTTTTGATGGTAAAAATGGTTTAGTCCAATTCATGATCATAGATCCAACTTTGCTGATAATGTGTATTTCTTTTATACGAGCCGAGTAAGATTTCTGAAAAAGATGAAAAATTACATACATATATCGCATTTGTATTTTATGAAATATTCATTTCTCTGAACTATGTCTGTTAAATCATTTTTCAACAACTTTCACACGCAATACCAAAAAGAGGACCTGTTTTTTAAAATAAATAAGTTTTTGTTTCGTTAGGATGTGTGATACATGATGAAATATAATAAACTTTAACTAATTGCATTGAAGGTTTATTCAAAGAAAAGGTATCTTCAAGATAAACACCTGTCAAAGTTTCATGATATGGTAACATATGCATTTGACAAATGTTTCGGGTTGCTAGCCCATTATCAGAAAGTTTCTTAAATATTTCTGATATTAGAGTAATTAGCAACAGAAAACAAGTCAATTTGTTGTTATCCGTAAATTTTGCCAAATGTTTAATACTAAAATACCTTCTCCGTAATCAATTATTGAAACATACCTACTTCATCTAGAGTTTAACGAATGATCAATCAACAATTTCGCTACTGTAAAAAAGATTATCTACTTGAAACAAAACGAAAAATCTCAAATCAAGAAAATATATAAGAAAACCTATTTAATATAAAGTTACAAAACTAACTAAATGTGGAGTAAATGATCCGTCAATAGATTAAAAAAGTACTTTGCAGGCTACCTATTACGTACTGAACGGATTCAAGAGGGGCTTCCCAGAAATTCAATTAGAGGCCTTTATTTTCATATTGTTGGATTTCCCATAATACGATTTCCACTAATTTACTCCTTTAAATGTGAAATTTTTTATTTAAGCACATTTCGGACAACGAGAGTATCTCACAATTTATTACCTACTGGGGGTTCTCCCTATCTTCCTATTCAAATTTAATTATTCCTAAAGATTTACTCACCGTAACTTTGAGAAGAATACTTAAAAATAAGAACAAAACAATACTGTCGAAACGACGCTCTAAATCCACAAAAAAAAATTTATTATATTAAAATTGTGGCGATTACGAAAAAATGTTGTAACCTTTAAAATCAACTCAATCCATTTCCTAAATTTCAACTCTCTAACTCAATCTGGAGGAGCTATATATGTCCGCAAAAACTCAAAACCCACAAAAAATCTAGAAATCTTTACATACCAGTAGCGTCGGTTGAAGACAAAATTTAAGTCTCGAACAAGCTTCTGATAATAGGCTAGTAACCCGAAATAAGTGAATTTTTAATTATATTAATTCGTGTTTAATTCGAAATTACCTTTCCTTTCGATAAATATTAAAATATGTTCCACCAAGAGCTCATCGAAATGTCAATCAAAATTATTAAAAAGCTCAATAAACACTCTAAATTACCCTAAAACCTAAATTTGAGATATGTAGCTCAAAGTTATTGTCCACTCCTTTGGCCACTGGCTCGACACATTTAAAAGCTACTCCCTTTATCAAAGTTTAAAGATGTCAAAATGTTAACCGAATTAACCCTATCTCAAGCACAACTACAGATTTTGAATTTGTCTCAGTTAGACTGAGACAGCTGGGAATTTCAAAATATACCGGAAAATATATACCCCTGTATAAACATTATATATGTACAAATATACATGTATGTATATATATATATATATATATATATACAGTGGCGTCGACTCCTAAGGGTCTGAGGGGTCCCGAGCCCCCTCAAAAATTTAGTTGGGTATTGTACTATTTACACTATCATTTATTTTCTGTATTATTTATTATAACTGTATTACAGTACTGTATTATTTATTTTCAAATACTCACATATTTTTTTATTCATACTTTATAATACTCAAATATTTTAAGCATTAACTTTGAAATTTTGCTTTTAATGGTAATGAACCCTGAGACTTTTTAAAGTATGCTTAAATTAGCTATTTCACTTATTAATCAAAGTGCTATTACTGTGAATTACTGAAAATATCAAGAAGACCTGCATACAGCTGTTTTGATCTCATTAGATCTCTTCAGTGCAGCTTACTTGAGTGAATTATCATATTTCCTGTTCTTCCCTTATACAATTTGCCACCTAGCTATTATAGGGATAACAACCCATAGTTCCCACCGCCAAAGATATAATAATTACGAAAACCAGAAATCTGTATATATATATATATATATATATATATATATATATATATATATATATATATATATATATATATATATATATAATCTTTTGAAAATTATTAGCAATAACAGGCTTCTTGAATCTCAAAAAACTCGATTTTATTAAAAAGTTGACGTTTTGCCACGACATTCGTGGCTTTATCAAAACTTTTTTAGAAATAGTTCACAGGCAACAACTATTCGAATGAATAATTATATATATATATATATATATATATATATATATATATATATATATATATATATATATATATATATATATAGTTTATTCTAGGGTTCTGAAAATGCTTTTTGTACAGATGCAGCTAGAACGGCCAGAAGCTCCTTGAAAACCTTACTCAATAGGGGGACTTCTGAAACGCTGGTAAAATCAAATTGAAAATTAATTATGTTTTATTTTCATAGATATAACACAAGTATATTCATGATTTTATTCTAACTAATCAAATAGAACTCACTAATAGGATTGTAATTCCATCTGCCATAATGTTGGCTTGAAGTTTGGTGAATAACTTCATCGAACATTGTGTCACATCTACAATATAAATCTCTCCAAGACAGTAGTTATATCTTGATAAAAATTCACTTAAAATTAATAGGTTTGTAAATTCAGATTTTATGTCATACTCATCTTCATCCCAAATTTTACCGATAAAAATTCTATGGAAATCATCGGTCAGATGAGGCAATGGTACGTAGAACCTGAAAGCAAAATCAGACAAAAACAATATTAAGTGCATCAAATATTTTTTTCCTTCTACCCCTATAGAAAGTACTCACTTTCCTCCATCTCACCAGCAAGGAAAGTCATATTTCCCTCCCTAGGGAGGAAAAGTACCTTCTCTCCCTCTCAATTTAAATATGTTATACGTGATGAAACTTGTGAATATATTACACCGAAATTATTTCCGTAATTTCTAGAACATCTTGTATATTTTGCAGTCTGTTGAAAATTGAATATAAATATCACTTCAGCTTTAGGATTTTAAATAAAACTGTTAAATCATAATTCCTAGATACGTTTTTTGAGTAACGAATGAAACTATCGTAGGATGCTGTGGCTTACTGAAAGTGACAGTAAACATGAACATTTTTAACTTTACTACCAGAAAAATGTGAAGAAAGATAAGAAAACCAGTATACACAATATAAGCAGTAGGCTAAACACAACAAGATAATTAATTATTCAGAAAATGTTGTACTGGCATATTTTTCACTTTAAGCAAAATCAAGCAACTCTTCGGTCAAAAATGGTTCAATTTAGGAAAGAAGGAAAAATCATATGCATTACACAGGAGTAAAGTGCCTTTTTCTTCCTCGGATGTTTTCCTAACACCCTGGTAAAAGTGGCACTTTTCTCCCTAGTAATGCAAATAGCTATTCAAAGTTATGTTATTAGTTACGGTTTCGAAAACTACTTCATTGTCAGCTAACCGCTTATAATGGAAAATAAAAATAAATGTGAAAGCATCTGAGCTCCGTCACTGAGGTTCCATGTCATATATATATATATATATATATATATATATATATATATATATATATATATATATATATGTATGTATGTATATATATAAACAAACTTGAATATTTACTTACTGAGGCAGTCTTGAAGGACTGAGTGAATAGTTCTCCAATAGAAATCTTGATTGTGGTTTATTCTTGATCGAGCAGTAATTCTCAATCTTTGTTTTGGCTTTTTCTATAGAAAATTTATTTTTTATAACATGTATTTCCAGCAGTTCATCTGAAAATTTCAAAACTTGAAAAAAACAAGCATATATATATATATATATATATATATATATATATATATATATATATATATATATATATATATATATATATATATATATATATATATATATATATATATATATATATATATATATATATATATATATATATATATATATATATATATATATATATATATATATATATATATATATATATATATATATATATATATATATATATTTATATATATTTATATATATATATATATATATAAGGAAATTCGGAAGCTTCTATTAATTTCAATAACATAACAATACTTGCCTCTTAATAGCTCCGAAGGTATATGAGGTTGTTTCTTCATCCATTCTCTCAAAATCACAACATAATCCTTCAGATCTTGTTCCCTTTTCCCACAGAAAGCTAAAACATCTTTTCTCTGATCGCTGAGATATGTGAAATCCATAACCATTCATAACCACCGACTACTTGTTGCAAACTGACGAATTTTTCGAGTCTGTTCTCCGCGACATACAAATTTAAAATATCAACTCTTAATTATATAATCGGTTTCATTCGAAAATTTTAGATTCTAAAATATTCAACAAACTATTTTTGTGAAGAAATTTCCCTTTCTTCATTAGTTATTTTGAAAATATATCTATTATTGTCCTATAAAAATACTTTTCGATAAATTAATTGAATAAATTTTAGAAAATCGTGATTTTTGAAGTCATTAGAAAATACTCTCAAAACCTTGCCAGAAGAACAAATTCAAAATATGTTAAATGAATTTTCATGGAAGCGAGGGCATCCCGTTGTTTGTAGTTCACTTTCGTGTTTCTCACTTTTCAAATGGCAATTTTCAATAACGTGAAATATATAAAAAAAACTAATAATCAAAACTTCAATTGTGTAACGTCATTTTAAAGGAAATTTCATGTAGATTTCAACAAATAAATTAAATATCACATGTTCCATGAGAAAAATATCAAGTTTGTGTTATATCTCAAAAGCTAAACGTAATTTGACATTTTCGTTTTCAGTGGTGGATTGGTCTTCAACAAATCTAAAAAAAATGCTCCTTCGAAAAATCGATAATTCTGATAATAAAAAATATATGGCGACTCTTCAAAAATGCAAACTTTTGAAAATCCCCCTGTAGCTTGAAAACGACTTGACGTATCAAAGAGCGGTTTTCATATTTATACTTGTCCCGAAAATCGAGCCCAGGATATGTCTACTCGTTTTTTGCCATCTATGCTAGAATTACCCTAAGTCCCCAAATCCCTTTGAAATTGGGCCACCCTGTATATATTTAGTAATTAGGAAAAAAACTAGAATATTGGAGAAGACGAATATACAAAAGACGAGAGCTATCGTGGGACACCCGGCTATAAAAAATTTACAAGGTTTGTGAGAACCTCATTACATTTTTTATATTCCGATTCATATATTAATTCAAAAGCATATGGAAACTATCTTAAATCGTGATATTTTCGAA
This sequence comes from Cynegetis impunctata, assembly GCA_030704885.1. NCBI lineage: Eukaryota > Metazoa > Arthropoda > Insecta > Coleoptera > Coccinellidae > Cynegetis > Cynegetis impunctata. The sequence continues at coordinate 61,349 of JARQZK010001628.1, forward strand.
TTTTCGAATGAGGAAAGTTCATTTAGAAGTAAGTAGAACAAAAACAGTCTTCTTATTTGAGCCGTGTTCAATGTAACATATTTTCATACTATTAACATGAAAATATAATTATGATGGGAGCAATACCTATGCTATCAAATCTATTCGTAATATATATATATATATATATATATATATTATATATATATATATATATATAATATATATATATATATATATATATAATATATATAATATATATATATATATAATATATATATACATATATATATATATATATATATATATATATATATATATATATATATATATATATATATATATATATATATATATATATATATATATTATTACGACTATAATTATAACCTACGTTTTTTTGTTAATTACTTGCCTTATCTTAGCAATAACAGGCAACTTAATGTTTAAAAAAAACTTTATTGAACAGCGTTTCGTCATTTAATTTCATGACGAAACGTGACAAACCAACTTTGTTGGTTAAATGATATAAAGAAGTGAAATAATCTTCCATTAACTCTATTAGCACATGTGGACTTTTCTTCGGCCATTCTTTCACATTCTCAACATCAGATTGCAATTATTTTTATATCTCCATGTAAACATAAAATATTATTTCTTAATGATTTGAAATCGGTGAGTTCCACAAGACAAGAAGCATTCGATAACTGATGCCTCATTCAATCCTTGAGAACTTGAATGTATTCAACTCTTTAAACCTGAGATCGTCAGACAACTAAGATAAAGAGAATATAAATGAATTGTCGAAGTTAAAACGTGGAAGTAGAAGAAAATATTAATTTTTGTACATTAAAAATTAAATAATAAGAAAACAACTTGTCTAAAAACCACAAAATGAAAATAACTTTTTATTCGACTAGTTTCGCCTGTTACAGCATTATCAAGACTGAATACATAATTGCAAAGACATCGCTTGAAAATATAAGTATTTCGGTTCGGTACCTGGGGGTGGTAAAATGTAATCGATGGGTCCAAGTACTCCAAGTTATCAGAGATTTAACAGTGGGGAGTGGTTTAAGTCTAACTGGTCATTGAGAAGAATGTAATTATGGGATTTTTGGATCTTGTTTATTTCCATGGCTTCCAGGAAGTTCATTATCATACCTTTATCACAGTAATGAAGAATTTTTGGTTTGAAAGAGGATGAGATGTTATGTTTTTTTGACTCTAGATGTTCCCTAAATGCTGATTGTCCGTTTTTTAGATGTTCTTTCAGCCTGGTTTCAAAACATCTCCCGGTCTGACCTATATATGTTGAATTACATTCTTCACAGTCCATTCTATAAATTCCTGTTCTCTCCATTGGATTGACTTTTGACATTTTGTTATTAAAAATCTTTCTATCCAATCTGCTGTGACTCGAAAAAGCAGTATTCAAATTATTATTTTTAAAGAATTGAATGATCTTCGAAGAGGGGATGTGCTTATAAGGGATGCTCACAAACTTTTGTACATTTTTGTTATTGCAGTATGGTCCATATAATTTCAAATTGATAAAATGTTTCTCTTTTTTCGAAATTAAACTATTTATTATTTTTAGTGGAAAATCATTGTTAATACCTATCGCGCGAATCACGTCAAGTCACCACCTTGGTTGGATTCAATGGGACAGACCGACATATTAAATTATACCTAACATATCTAAATTCAATACATGATAAGATCATGTTCACAGTAGAAACAGAACAAAATAATTCGTTAAATTTTCTCGACCTAACAATATCGAAACAATAGGATAAATTTTCATATAGAATATTCAGGAAACCTACTTTCTCAGACGCCATCATAAGTTATAATTCTTTCAGTCCAATTAGCCATCGACTCACGGCTCTTAACTCAATGATTCATAGGGCTTTTTCGGTTCCTAGGTATTAACAATAATTTTCCACTAAAAATAATGAATAGTTTAATTTCGAAAAAAGAGAAACATTTTATCAATTTGGAATTATATGGACCATACTGCAATAACAAAAATGTACAAAAGTTTGTGAGCATCTCTTATACGCACATCCCCTCTTCGAAGATCATTCAATTCTTTAAAAATGATAATTTGAATACTGCTTTTTCGAGTTACAGCAGATTGGATAGAATGATTTTTAATAACAAAATGTCAAAAGTCGATCCAATGAAAAGAACAGGAATTTATAGAATGGACTGTGGAGAATGTAATTCAACATATATAGGTCAGACCGGGAGATGTTTTGAAACCAGGCTGAAAGAACATCTAAAAAACGGACAATCAGCATTTAGGGAACATCTAGAGTCAAAAAAACATAACATCTCATCATCTTCCAAACCAAAAATTCTTCATTACTGTGATAAAAGTATGATAATGAACTTCCTGGAAGCCATGGAAATAAACAAGATCCAAAAATCCCATAATTACATTCTTCTCAATGGCCAGTTAGACTTAAACCACTCCCCATTGTTAAATCACTGATAACTTGGAGTACTTGGACCCATCGATTATATTTTACCACCCCCAGGTACCGAACCGAAATACTTATATTTTCAAGCGATGTCTTTGCAATTATGTATTCAGTCTTGATAATGCTGTAACAGGCGAAACTAGTCGAATAAAAAGTTATTTTCATTTTGTGGTTTTTAGACAAGTTGTTTTCTTATTATTTAATTTTTAATATAAATATGAACTACCACAGAGTTGATTCAGCGTCCATAGAATTTATTAATTTTTGTATTTTTTTATTTTTATTTTGTAGATTTATATCAAAACGACGAACTCTATAGATATAAGAGCAAAACGCAAGCATTATGTGGGCTCGCAAAATTTTTGAATAATATTTTCCCCGAAAATGATAGACTTTTGCAGCATATGGAAACTAAATATGGAGGAGAATTTTTTATCTATCTTAGACCTCCTGGATGATTTTCGAACATTTTTACTTATATATATATATATATATATATATATATATATATATATATATATATCACTTTTTGATAATTATTAGCAATAACAGGCTTGGTGAATCTCAAAAAACTCGACTTTATTAAAAAGTTGACGTTTCGCCACGACATTCGTGGCTTTATCAAAACTTTTGAAAAATTGAAATTTCTTTGACATTCATTGATTTGAAAAAATTTGAATATTTAAAAAAGACTACTATGTTTCATCAAAATTTTTTGGCTGTGGCCGTTCTCTGTTATTTATTACGTGCTATTCAGTCCAATATTAACATTCAAATCTGTTATTATTAGATGGTAAGGGAAACCACAGAAACCTTTACCCACGTAATGTTTGAAATAGGTTCAAGTTGATTTTGAAAAGTCAAAGAATAGGGTACTATTTATCTTTTTTTCAAAAATTTTTCATGACGGCGGTGGCCGTCTTCAGTTATTAATTACGTGCTATTTAGTCCAATATCAACAGACAGGTCTGTTGATATTAGATGGAAAGGGAACCACAGAAACCTTCACCCACGTAATGTACAAAATAGGTTTAAAATATTTGATTGTTGTCTTTAAAAAGACATTACTTGTAATTTTGGAGATCACATGTTCTAAACTATACTTTCTTTTTAGAAAAATTGAAAATTCTAGATGTTTAGATTTTGTCTAAGAAGATGAGTTGTTATGGTTAGAGTTTGTTTGTTGAATTATTTTGTTTTGATTTATGTTGTTTCTTAGAAGAATTAAAGAATTAAATCTGCGTATATTGAACTTAAATATTTTATATCTGTTCTATCATTTACGACTTTATTTAATTTTTTTCTAATATGTAACATTTCTAAAATTTCTATGCGTTCTTGATCTTTTTCTATTTCTAAAATTTTTGTTGCTATTAAAGTTGAAACTATGATTCTCATTGTTTTTATGTTTTATTAGTGCTGTGGTTTAGTTATAAATAGTTCACAGACAACAACAATTCAAAAAAAAAAAAAAAATATATATATATATATATATATATATATATATATATATATATATATATATATATATATATATATATATATATGTATATATATATATATATATATATATATATATATATATATATATATATATATACATATTGGCATAGATTTATATCAAAACGACAAACTCTATAGATATAAGAGCAAAACGCAAGCATTATGTGGGCTCGCAAAATTTTTGAATAATATTTTCCCCGAAAATGATAGACTTTTGCAGCATATGGAAACTAAATACGGAGGAGTATTTTTTATCTATCTTAGACCTCCTGGATGATTTTCGAACATTTTTACTTATATATATATATATATATATATATATATATATATATATAAATATATATATATATATATATATATATATATATAACTTTTTGATAATTATTAGCAATAACAGGCTTGGTGAATCTCAAAAAACTCGACTTTATTAAAAAGTTGACGTTTCGCCACGACATTCGTGGCTTTATCAAAACTTTTGAAAAATTGAAATTTCTTTGACATTCATTGATTTGAAAAAATTTGAATATTTAAAAAAGACTACTATGTTTCATCAAAATTTTTTGGCTGTGGCCGTTCTCTGTTATTTATTACGTGCTATTCAGTCCAATATTAACATTCAAATCTGTTATTATTAGATGGTAAGGAAAACCACAGAAACCTTTACCCACGTAATGTTTGAAATAGGTTCAATATATTTTGATTTTGAAAAGTCAAAGAATAGGCTCCCATCGAACCTAATGAGAGCTGAAATTTAGTATCTGGTGTTGTTTTCGAGGTAGAACGAAACCATAAAAATTAGGGTGAATTTTGTCAACCGCCCTCTTTTAATTGGATATTTCTTGATTTTTCGTGGTTTCCGAAAATTTTCTCTACAGCTTCTGCAGATTCAGTGAGAGGGTTGAAATTTCGTACACGGATTTAGTTCATGTTGAAATACGATTCTTTGTGGAGACTATTCTATTCGTGCTGATTTGCTATCAGCACGCGATCCGCTTTTTTTTCGAAAGAAATAAATCATTTTCTAATTTTTATCACGGTTTAATATCAAAGCGTAGCTCTTCAGTACGCGATGCACTTCACGATTTTTTCAGTAAAATAAATAATTTTCCAATTTTTATTCCGGCTTGCCTTCAAAACTTGGTTTTTCAAACCAATATAAATCACAAATCAAAAAATATGACCTTAGTGACGCTGGAGCTCTGCTGCTCACGCAATTTTTTTTTTTGTTGGGCGGTCGCGCTATATATTTGATTTGATTTATGATCAATTAAATGAATTTCGCAACGTTTTAATATCAATTTATATAGATTTTTATATATTTATATATATATATATATATAAATATATATATATATATATATATATATATATATATAGGGGAGAGGGGGGTACATTGGGTCGCGGGGCACATATGGACATTTCAAATTTTAGCGCCACTAAGTGTAAAGTTTAATTTTACTGCGCACCACGTGCCCATTTTATTGTAGAAAAGTTTCGACAGCGTCAAGCGACTCAGTACCCAGTTACAGTTTGTTACGTGCACGTGCCCGGCGTGGTAAATAAATCAGAAATCGTTCAAGATCGAATATTTTCCAAGTTAATACTAGAATTACTTCAGTTGAAATTCTAAAGGTAAGTGGACTTGTTTATGCTTGCTATGTCTGTATGTGCTGATGTTGTTGTTCATTTTAGTTATTTGTATCACCCCACTTTATTTATAAGAATGATTGGGGTAAATTGGGACAACTAGTCGGGGGCACATATGGACATTGTCCCAATCTGCCCCAGAGAAAAATGTGGGAATTGACTGGAAGGGATTGGATTTCAGGAATTAACATGTAAAGAGACGACGCCTTGAAAATCCTGAACGAGACCATGACGCTCCTGACAGACAAGATCCAGAAGACCATATATCATTTGCATCACCATTTCAGTCAAAGTATTCTTCTCAACAAGTTTTCACATCTGCTCACGAAGAACAACTGGCCAAATATTTTATCCAAATTTCGAAAATGAATTATGGTCTCACATATACACAAGCTCAAAAACTGGCAAATGATTATGCCAAAAAACTAAATGTAAAGTATCCGCCGAGCTGGAATAACTTGATATCCGCTGGAAAGGATTGGATGAAATTATTCATGAAGAGGTATCCAATTTTGTCATTAAGGAAGGCAGAAAATACCAGTATGGCAAGAGTTTCCGCATTCAATGAAACAAATATGAAAGAATTTTTCGATAATTTACAGAGAGCTTTAGAAAAGAATAAGATACCATCAGAACGAATCTACAATTTGGACGAAACAGGCGTTGCCACTGTTTTAGATGCACCGAAAGTTATTGCCAAAACTGGCACAAAGCAAGTTGGTCAGGCAGTATCCGCCGAACGAGGAGTTACATTTTGCGCTACAATAAGTGGAGTTGGAAATACAATTCCTCCTGTTTATCTGTTCCCAAGAGCAAAATTTAAAGATGTTTTCATGAAAGGGGCGCCCACAGGAAGTCTTGGATTAGCCAACAAGTCAGGGTCAGGATGGATGACATCTATATTATTCTTGGAACTAATCAAACACATACAGAAGCATACGAAATCTACGAAAAATGAACCAATATTGATTGTTTTGGACAACCATGAGTCCAAGACACAAGTCTAGAAACTATTTTATATTGTAGGGAGAACGGAATTATTTTCGTTACGTTTCCCCCACATTGTACGCACCGCCTTCAGCCTCTTGACATTGCGCTATTTGGCCCTTTTAAAACCTATTTGAAGCAAGCTTTCAATGATTGGTTAGTAAACCATCCTGGCAAAAGGGTATCCATTCATGAAATCCCAGAATTGTCAGAAAAAGCGTACCAGAAAGCTTTTACTCTGTCAAACATATGTTCTGGGTTTAGAAAAACCGTTATTGTGCCTGTTGATAGAGGTGTTTTTAAGGAAGATTATTTCGCTGCTGTATCTGTAACAGATTCAAGGGATCCAGTAGCAACAGACGCACCATCAACATCTGCGTTGATCCCCTATATGTATATATATATATATATATATATATATATATATATATATATATATATATATATATATATATATATATATTATATATATATATATATATATATATATATATATATATATATATATATTATATATATATATATATAATATTTATATATATATATATATATATATATATATATATATATATAGATATATATATATATATATTTATATATATATATATATAATAATAATAATAATAATAATAATAATTTATTGCTCTATAGTACAACATGATACATAAACAAGAGAAGAAGAGAAGGTTACAAGTGAATTGGATAAAAAGAGCAATGAAAAGTATAGAAAAAGTTCGGACTAGTTGAGGTGTTATCAGCTATTCATTTAGGATGAATGATCTGAGCTTCATTGATTCGCTTATAAACTTGTAAAGCTTGTGCATTACGATCATATCGTCTGAAGCTAACAATGAATCAAGGTCATCTGAGTATCTTTCGGATTTGACCAGCAAAAGTTTGCAGGCCAACTGTACATCGCGACATGTCAGAATAATATGTTCAAGCGATTTCAGGTGACTGTTGGTTACAATGGTACAAATTAATTTTGTTTTGATTGTATGCGGGTTATTATTTATAAATATGTACAAATTTTCTGTATTAGATGTGCGTAGTTGCGCAATTAACCTTTTAATATAGAGGGGAAGCGTGTTGTTGAGATAGTTGAATGTTACAAATGGTGTGTGTTCTCTTAAAAGAAATTTATATTGTGGATGCATATGTGCTGAGTAGAATTTTATTTATGGTCTTCCCTATAGCTAAGGTCCAGGAATCTAGAGAGAATATATTCTTTGTTATTAGAATCTATATGGGTTATATTTAATTCAAGTTGACAGTATTTTCCTAAGCAAGTTTGTAGTTGGCTAATCCAATTATACTTTAAGTTAACATTGGAGGCTTGATGCAGTTTTTATTAAACGGACGAGTGATCTGTGGGTTGTACCTATTTGTTTTGTGTTTTGCTATTCTATGTAAAGCTCAATAGCTTGCTTTATAATAAAATACCCCAATTTAGAAATATTAGCCTCTGTTCGAATTATGTATGCGGCTGTACGTTTTTGTAGGAATAATAAATTTTTCCAGAAATTATTTTGAATTTTTTCAGATTGATCTATGTAGCGAAGGGCCCATATACTGCTGGCATATGTAAACGTGGGTATAACTACATTATTATATAAGGTTTTAATTGAATTTAAGTCTGATATATGTGACGAATTTATGGTCCTTAGCACAACACCCTGCGATAATCTAGCTTTTTGTTCCCGATATTTAAAATTGTTTAAAAAAAAGTTCGTTAAAGGAAAAGGTCACACCTAGATACTCGTACGAATTTGCTATTTCCACTTTAGAGTTTTTGTACATGAATTGGGGCTGTTTGCCCATGTTAGATTCTTTGCGGAAAACGACCACTTTTGTGGGGTTAACCTCAAGCTTAAATTTATCGCAGTATGACTCCAGGATTTTGATATTCCGTGACATTTCAATTTGCGACTCCGCAAAAAGGACAAGATCGTCAGCATACATTAGCATATTGATGTTAGCTGTTTCGTCTAGTGTAACTCCTTTGGCATTATGGTTTTCATAGTAATTATCTATATCTGAAACAAATATAGAGAAAAGGAGCGGGCTTAGCGAATCGCCTTGTAAGACCCCTTTAGTTATCTTGATTTTATCTGACACAATTCCATTTTGTTCTATATAGAAGTGAGCTGAGTTATATAGGGATAGGAGAATTCTAAGGATTTTTGAGCTAACGCCTTGTAAAAAAAGCTTTTCCCAGAGTACGCTGTAATCCAAGGAATCGAAGTCTTTTCTAAAATCAACAAATAAGGCAAAAATTTTCCTTGAAGATAAACGTAGATAATTGTTGATAATTGTATGTAACACAAAAATGTTGTCGTCGCAGCTGCGACATTTACGAAAGCCTGTTTGGCATTCTGGTAATATTTCAGAGTTATCCGCATAATTTGTAAGTCTAGTTTTTATCAGCTATGTAAAGAGTTTTGTTTTGTGATTAAGTAGTGCTATGCTGCGATAGTTGTTTGGGTCATTTAACAAGCCTTTTTTATGGAAGCGGATCATTTTAGTTATTGACCAAGAAGAGGGGAGTTTTTCATCGTATAGAATTTTATTGAATATATTTTTCAAGTAGAATATCCAATCGGTAGGTAGATTTTTAAAAAATTAATTGCAAATATTATCATCACCAGGGGCTTTATTATTTTTTGCTAGATTTAGAGCATGATAGACTTCTTGCATGGTGAAGGGAGTATCTAGATATGGGTGTAGCACATCCGTGAATTGATAGTTTACGGGCGAGATGGGTTTATAAAAGTCTTGATAGTATAGTTAAAATTGGTCAATCCCTATAGTAGGTACTGCTTATGTTTCTATTTTTATTTTTATTCAGTTTAATTTCTTTCCAGAATTCATTTGAATTTTTTATGTTTTCAAATTTCATTAGCTGACTTTTTTTGTAAGTACATTTCCTATTTTTGATTGTTTTTTTATATTCTTTTTTAGTTACGTTATATGTTTTTATGCTGTTGGGATCAAAATTCTGTTTTTTAAGATTTCTTTTCGCCGTGTTTAGTTGTTTTTTTAAAGTGACACAGGTTTTGTCAAACCATGGTTTTGAGTTAAAATGTATAGATGTATTACAGTTATGTATTTCTTCCATGCCGAGAAATCTACACGATCTAGTTATAGCATCATTTAATTGGTCATCTAGCTCTTCAATATCAGTTAGATTCAGATTTAAATTATACTGTGACATGATATTTTTATAGGCTTGTGATTTTGCAGCATCCCATTTGTAACGTTTCCTTATAAAGCATGTTTTATATATATATATATATATATATATATATATATATATATATATATAATATATATATATATATATATATATATATATATATATATATATATATATATATATATAAATATATATATATATATATATAGTATATATATTGATATATATATATATATACATATATATATATATATATATATATATATATATATAAACATATTATATATATATATATATATATATATATATATATAAACATATATATATATATATATATATATATATATATATATATATATAAACATATATATATATATATATATATATATATATATATATATATATATAAAGTATCCACTCTTTTACCTTTCGCAAAAATTCACTATGTAGATTGATGTACGAATTATTGAATAGTCATGTCAATTCAATTCATCAATTTCAAAAAAAAAATCTGTCCCAGAAAATCACAATTTTTTTAAAATGCATTATATTTCTGCACATAATTTATTTTGAAAATCTCCATCACAATTTTATCTTAATATAGAATTTCATTAGCTTCCTCTGTAGAAAAAATAATCCTCAATTTTTCAATCGATATTCAATTTCTTAAAAGTTCCCTGCATATCTTCTGGCATTGATCCTCCTTGTCTCAACTCTTCTCGGGACGCAGTGTTTACATATTCAATGATTTTTTCACTATTTCTTGCGTACATTTCATCAAGATCAGCTGAAATATGAAAAAAATTATCATTGAAACAATAACCATATTTTATGCCTGAGTAAAGTAAAAATCTATTTACTTTTTTTATTTGGGTTACTAGAAGTAAAATATAAGAACATTTGAAATATTTGGTTGTTTATCACTTTTTTTTATGAAGTATCCACCGTATTTGTTCGAAGGAGCGGTAATAAATAACTTTTGGAATGAACACTGAACAAAGGAACAATACATAGGTAACTATCAAATATCAATCAAGTGACTTTTCATTTAAAATTCTGGCAATTCAATTTAAGTGAAACATTTTTCATATCAACGCGATTTTTCCACCGAAATAACATTTTCATACAATGAGGATGAACAAATTTTAGTCTGAAAGTAATTCAGTAGAAATTAAGGATAGCGATGATGAAGATAGTTGATGTAGTCAGATGAGTACCAGTGTTTAAAAAATTTAGTAGATTACTCTATATAAATACATATGAAGATATAAGTATATCAGTGTGTTATTATTCTATAATTCGTATGATTCGGAAGTGGATAATTAAAAATTATTTCTACAAATGATTTACTATCTATTTGTATAATGATAATCAGAAATCGAAATGAATAATTGAAGGAAACAAAGGACCCCGCACGGGAACCCATATAAAATGGTTCTCGTTGGAATTTCTTAATTTTTTTATATGTTTTTATATCCTTTGTTATCACCAACATGTGAAAGTTTCAAACAGTTTCTATGTCTAGTTTCGATTTTATGAATTTTTGAAATATTGCGATTAAGCCAATTGCGATAATTGTTTAAAAGTATTTTTCCATTTGCAATTAATTTATTATAATATTTTTGAGAAAAATCATGTAAACAGTTTCCAGAGAATATATATATCCCCCACCCCCCCCCCCCCCCACCCCCCCCCCCCCCCACCCCCCCCCCCCCCCACCCCCCCCCCCCCCCACCCCCCCCCCCCCCCACCCCCCCCCCCCCATAACAAAGTTGCTTCCATATGACAACGCCAACATATAGTGGTTGTTGCATACCTTGTGTGGGGAGATGTTAAAATGAACAGTGTCATTTCTTCTAAAAAACTACTTTCTATTTTATCTTCTGTGTTTTATTTGATTTCAGCTTAGAAAACGCCTTGATTTGTCAGTTGTTAATTAATGTCATTTTATATTTCAAATATTGTTAATTTAGAACCTGAAGAAATAGCATTGTTCTTGATTTCTTTCAGGTTCGTAATATTATTCTTTTTAGTTATCAGAGTTTGTTTGTTATATTTTCAACTAAAGAAAATAAATCTTTCAGATTGAAGACATCAAATCGTCTATTTCTTGAAGTGAGAATTAAGAATTGATTTCCATTCCAACCAAAATAATTACAAGCAGCTGGCACTTCCGCTTATACCGGAAGTCGATACCAACTTGCTTATTTCAAATGGAACACCCTATAAATTTTAGGGTTTTCGAAAAAAGCATAAAATTCTGAGTCGAAAATGTGAAGAATACCCTATGCCTAAACCTAGCCGTTTCAGAGATATTTGATATTTTATAGAAAATTTGACAGGTGCAACGGTTTACAACAACCGGTATAACTTTCTTCCTGTGAAAAATACTCATTTGTTTCTTGTCACATGAAAAGAACACAACAAGAACTACATTCTACAACTGAAGTTAATTCAATAGTATCATATCAAGTGTTCCGTTTTTTGCGTTACATTTCGTCAACTTCAAGCCGCGAAAACTTGTTCAGATCAAATGGAACGCCCTATATTTTTTTACGTCAAGTTGAAAAAATTGAATTTCCTTTTTCCTGATATTAGCATTGCGGGGTTTAAGGTTACAACTTTTTGAAATATTTGTGATTTTATTAGAAATTTATGAATTGTTGTAATCATTTCATCAAAATAGCCATGATTAGAAACAATTAGTCATTATCTTATATAATGAGGAATAAAGTTGTACATCGTGTAAGTCGTGTGAAATTTTCATTATTTTATTTTTTTCAATTTTAATTTTTTTTTTATTTTTTTTTTAAATTTACTAACTTTATTCCTCATTGTAGTACGTGTACACAGCTTAATCATAATCACATTATCTTATGTTAAAAAATGCTAGCACGTTTAAATTAATCCCACGAAGACTTTTTAGATTTGTGTATTATTTATGGAGAATGTAAGTAATAAATTACCTATATCAAGAACTTCACAGGATTCAATTAGAAGAGCTACCCATGAGGAACTAATGCGAAGGTGCGAAAAATATGTCGAGGTTCGAGGGCGGAATTTTGAGCATTTATTAAATTAAAATGAAATGATATTTTAAATTGATCTTATCTCTGCTATTTTAGTTCATGCCATATCTTCAATCGATTAATACTCATGTTACAGTGTGAGTGTTATTTTCCGTTTTTCTGGATACCGAGTACAAATGGGCTGCAAGTTCTTGTTATTACCTTATCACAATAAACAAATTAAAAAGTTTTCGTTGGTATAATTTAAACGTGCTGGCATTTTTTGACATAAGATAATGACTGATTGTTTCTAATCATGGCTATTTTGATGAATTGATTACAACAATTCATGAATTTCTAATAAAATCACAAATATTTCAAAAAGTTGTAACCTTAACCCTCACAATGCCAATATCAGAAAAAAAGGAATTCAATTTAACACAACTTGACGCGAAAAACGGAACACTTGGTATGATATTATCGAATTAATTTCAGTTGTAGAACGTAGCTCTTGTTGTGTTCTTTTCATGTGACCAGAAGCAAATGAGTATCTTTTACAGGAAGAAAGTTATACCGGTTCTTGTAAACCGTTGCACCTGTCAAATTTTCTATAAAATGTCAAATATCTCTTAATCGGCTAGGTTTAGGCTTTTTTTTTAGGCTATTCTTCACATTTTCGACTCAAAATTTTATGTTTTTTTCGAAAACCCTAAAATATGTAGGATGTTTTATTTGAAATAAGGAAGTTGGTATCGACTTCCGGTATAAGCGGAAGTGCCAGCTGCTTGTAATTATTTTGGTTGGATTGACCACACCGACATAAGTAATCATCCAAATTTTCAAAATTGTCTGATTTGTACTTTGTTCTATATCGATCGATATATATATATATATATATATATATATATATATATATATATATATATATATATATATATATATAGATATATATATATATATATATATATATATATATATATATATATATATATATATATATATATATATACATATATATATATATATATATATATATATATATTATAATATAATATATATATATATATATATATATATATATGTGCTAAATGTAGCCGCAATTGTATTTTTCATGGAATATAGAAAAGGCATTCAAATTCAGATCTCTATCACTAAGAAACGACACAAATCCTATTAGGCCAAGCTACAGAGATTTTGAGTGAGCATTTTGTGCAAAAAGTGTTAGAATAAAACCAGCTCCGCCATTGTTTGTAAAATAGTTCCACATGATATAGTGATATGTTTTTCACTCGACTTTATTATTTATGTCTCTGTTATTAACAATTTTATGCAAAAAATCGCGTTTTTTTAGTTTTTTGCTTATAAAATTGAAACTATCAGAGTAATCGTGGCTGTCAATAGACTTGTTGTAGAAAATGAGAAGGCGAAAAAAATGAGATGTCGGACGACTCGATCAGACCCTTAGTGTAAGAGAAAATTGGAAAAAACCGGCCAAAATGCAGTTTTTTCAAAAATTTATCACTCGGTTATTTTTTGAGTTATAGCGTAGATCCTCCGGTTAGTATCATTTATCAATATGAACTTTATTTGTGCGAAGTGCAGAAACTGTCCGATGCATAGTTTTTGATCTGTGGTCATTTGAATATTTTACTATGCAATTTTCCAGCAGACCTGAATACGGCAGGTATGGTCTGATTTCAATTTACAAAAAAAATTTTGAAAGTAAAATTCTCATAGTCCAAAACTTTCATTTTGGTTTTACATGAAAACGCTGAGAAATATGTTAAAAATAAAGCTTAACATGACGGAAAAGGGCCGAGCGCGTGAGAATAGTTGAAGAGTGGGGGTAGAGCAGCAGGCAAGGATAAGCACGACATTAGAAAGCGTCGGCATTTTGAACATGACTGTTATTTCTCGGCCGTTTTTCGTCATGTTCAGCTTTATTTTTAACATATTTCTCAGCGTTTTCATGAAAAACCAAGATGAACGTTTTGAACTATGAGAATTCTACTTTCAAAATCTTATTTGTAAATTGAAATCAGACCATACCTGTCGCATTAAGGTCTGCTGGAAAATTGCATAGTAAAATATTCCAATTGCCACAGATCAAAAACTATGCATCGTACAGTTCCTGCTCTTCGCACAAATAAAATTTATATTGATAAATAATACTAACCGGAGGATCTACGCTACAACTCAAAAAATAACCGAGTTATGAACTTTTGAAAAAACTGCATTTTGGCCGTTTTTTTTTTCAATTTTCCCTTACACTAAGGATCGAGTCGTCCGACCTCTCATTTTTTTTGTCTTTTCATTTACTTCAATAAGTCTATTGATACCATCACGATTACTTTGCATAAAATTGTTAATAACAAAGATATAAATGATAAAGTCGAGTGAAAAACATATCACTATATCATGTGGAACTATTTTACAAACAATAGCGGAGCTGGTTTTCTTCTAACACTTTTTACATGGACAAATCTCTGTAGCTTGGCCTATATTCCTATGTTTAAAATTCAACTCAAAGAAAACAAAAAAGTATGAGTATATATAAATATATATATATATATATATATATATATATATATATGGATATATATATATATATATACATATATATATATACATATATATATATATATATATATATATATATATATATATATATATATATATATATATTTATATATATATATATATATATATATATATATATGTATGTATGTATTCAAAAAGTTTTTTTCATTTCGATAGGTATTAGGGAAGCACTTGCCTTTTAATAGTTCTGAAGGTAAATGAGGTTGTTTCTTCATCCAATCTCTCAAAATGACAACACTTTCCTTAAGATCTTGCTCGCTTTTTCCACAAAAAGCCAATACATCCATTCTTCGATCGCTGAGATATGTGAAATTCATAACCACCGACTACGACTAGTTGTGCACACTTACGAATGTGACGAGTCTGCTGTCCTCGACATATAAATTCGAAACATCTTCTCTTAATTAATGTAATCGGTTTTGATTGAAAAGGATTGAGTCTGTCATATTTAAATAACGATTTTGGTAATTAAATTCTTCTTCTTATCTAGATAAGCTTCATTATTATTCTGGTAGCTTGATTTAAGATAGGTTTAGTAATTCTTTATTTTTTCAACTTCAATTTGTGAATATATTCATCCAGAGGTACACAGAATTCAGAGGTTTCATATAACAAAGACATGCCTGGGATAACAACTTGAAGAAATTTAGTTAAACGTGAAACGTCTAAGACTCGTTTTTAGAGTTTATGATTGAGATGAAAACTATATATTGACTACCTAATATACTGATAAAATGCTGAGACAGTTTTACCAATGGACAGTGTTGCCAATTTAGCGACTTTCTCGCTAGATCTAGCGACATTTCGTTTTCTAAAGCGACTTGTATTATGTGTCTAGCGACAAAAAAAATCTAGCGACTTTTCCAACGACTTCTAGAGTTTAAATAAAACAAAAAATAAGTATTTTTACTATCTTCATAAAATATGGCAAGATCTCAGCCCAGAAATCTATATTCTCCATATTCGGAACTGCGTTCCGAAATCGGATATCATTCTGACAAGTCTGATATCTTTTTTTCACTTGTAGCCACTTATTTCAATGAAATAGAATGCTCAAATGGAAAGGATATTAAATTTAGTGCCATGGACATTACAGAATCGAAGCTCAATCGAATGAGTCTGAAGTCATTAAACTCTATTTTAATGATAAAATACTCTTTGAGAAGAACCAATAAAACTGATATGATTGGACCAATATATCATATTCATTTGCCAAACGTGCATCGCAGCGTCAGTCATCAACTTCAGGTATTAATTCCAGTTCCAGAACGGATACATTAACCATTTCAGATTATTAGTCATAGTTCTGATGATGAATGCAAAAAAAGTTTTTCATCTGGTAGCAATAAATAATATTTTATGTTAAATTTTATTTTTAGTATTAATTTCTTGACTTTTCGTTTGGTAAATAATTGTTTTTTATAATTTTCATTTGTTTCATACCGATCAGAAATATTATTCTGTGTAAGTGAATCAAATTATTTTCTTTCATTCCAACAGACCAAAAAACTGTGCCCCGTTCTACCATGAGTAAAACAATATACAATTATTAGAGGTACACGAGAGAATACCACTCAGTTTCCATGCCTAGTGCTCAGTTTAAGTCTACTGGGACCATTTAGGCCCGGTTTTATTAAGAATGGTAAAACAGAAGAATAAGTATTCCTAGAATAAATATATACCCCAGTATATCTAAGGAATAAAGATAAAGTGTTTTACAAACAATCTAACAGATATTTTATACCAGGGATAGCTGTCCATAGGTTTTCAGTGAAAATTATTAGGTTGGTAGAACAATAACGATCTGCGCATGTGTAACTGTCATTCATTACGCGCCAAATTCATCTGCATTTGACGTTTTTAATTAGCTTTCGTTTTGTTTGTGAACAGTGTTTATAATTTATTGTATAAATAATGTCCGAGATGAATGAAAAGCGCCACCCATGCTCGAATTTCAGTGCCTCAGAAATGGAGGTATTGTTAGAACTAATAATTACTAATAAATTAATTTACAAAATTCATGTAATTGAAATAAAAAATAAAAATTAATTAACCTGAAGTTGTTTATTGTAATTCATATTCTTAGTACATTAAAGAAGATTTGCAAAATGATTCATTATTATATCTGTTCTACGCATATTGTTTAGCAATTTGGTTGCTGGAGAAATGGGACGATTCCCATTCGTTCCAGAAACAATACTATTCCCTATTATTTCCAAAAGCCTCCGACATGTGGGTTTTCGCAATCGAAATCTTTGAGAAAACCTCACCAAACTCTTCAAAGTAGTTTGTACTAAAACAATAATAAACATATTAGAGAATTTCATTAGTTTCTATTTTTTTTTAATTGGACAAAATACCAAATTATATTCTTCATAAATGGACAGAGCTTACCATAATCGAAATTTTCTAGTACTTGGCTGGTACAAAATTTCTTCATCAGATTCAAAAATGTCCAAATTAATATTTTCGTTCATTATGAATGATATAACTGGCTAATAAATTATTTAAATTATTCTTACCTCAAAAAGGGAAACAAATAGCAACGATAACCGTGGTATAACAAATAATTCTCTACTCCAAAGCCCAGATAAGTTGATTCCACTGCTTATACCAAGATTATCCTATATGGCAGTTATAAAACAGATTTTATGTTTATACTGTGACTTATACCTGGTATATCCTTATTCCATAGTTATACTGTGTTTATAAAACCGGCCCTTAGTGACTTATGTTCTATGTCCATAGCTAGCGACATCTAGCGACTTTTCAAGGGTACGTTAACGACTTTTTGATATGTAGAATTGGCAACACTGCCAATGGAGAACGCTATAAGTCATTTGTTGTTGACGATATACGATATATTAAAACAATGGTTAAAAATAACAATTTACACATTTATTATAAAAAATAACGCATGACGCACGTTTCGGTGGAACTTCACCTTCTTCAGATACTAATGGCAAACTAACTATGATTCTCTGTTATATCGAAAACAAGAAATGACAAATTATGTTGAAGGGATGAATACAAAGATGGTTACAAATAATTATTAGAAAAGGAATTAGAAAAACCAATTTTCTGAACTGCTAGTCAGGTAGTTCGGTAATTTTGAAAAGATTAAGAAGGGGGCTGGAAGTAAGATCGATTTGGCTATTCAATAGGAGACCGGAATGCTTTTATTTATTTATCTGTAATGATTCTAAAAAATTAAGTTTACTTTCAGTATTTAATATTTAAAAATCGAAATTGAATGTGTGATTTTGTTGGATTAAATGGTTTGCATAATGTGAATCCGACTTCTGATTAACAAAGCTACGTTTGTGTTTTGAAATTCTAGTTTTAAAGCTTCTGAAGTTCTACCAATGTAAAACTTATTACAATCGCCACAATTAATTTTATAAACTCCTGATTTATATTTAAATCAAAACATTTAAAGAAAAAAAATTATAAGTAGATGTAACTCATCTTGAATTACATACAAGTTCTAAAAATAAATGGACGTTGCCATTTTAAACTTTTATTAGGTGTCAAGAGGTTGAACTAATGCCTCAAAAACGTTGTCCCTTTTGCATTGACGTGTTTTGCCAAATTATCATCAGTTAAAGTAATATTCAGTGCTGCTCGTTTTTAAATGGTCACCCTGTATATAATATATATATATATATATATATATATATATATATATATATATATATATATATATATATATATATATATATATATATATATATATATATATATATATATATATATATATATATATATATATATATATATATATATATATATATATATATATATATATATATATATATATATATATATATATATATATATATATATATATATATATATATATATACAGTGCTTTCATGATGAAAGGAACAAATTCATTAAAAAATTAGGTTTCTATTTCATGTTAAAATCCTCGGACAGGTCGATTAGTATTTTTATTTGGGCAATTTTCGCAATAAAAATTTTGTATACAGGGTGTCTCATTCAAGAGCTATGGCTTTGTCATTAGTTTTTTTAAAGGTAATACCCTGTGTATTATTTCACTTTACAATTCTACGATAAATTCTTATCACTTTTTGTGAACATACCATATGCCTCAACTTGATGGATTCCCAGATTATAACGGAGATAGTGGAGCACCTGGAGATTTAAAATGTGGATTAAAAGTACAAAAAAAAATTTAGGTAAACATTGTCATTAAATCTGAAGAATGAAATTTCACATGTACCATCTGAATTCATTCACTGGTGCTGTATAGTACGCAGTTTTCACGTTTTTAACGCTCCAGGCACTACACTACTTCATTGTTTAAGAAAATGCAATTACTTGAGAGAGAACGTATTGAAGTACTTATGATGATTGGTTTTGGAGATAGGGTGCGTTCACAAGAAGAAGTCTGCAATCTATTCAATGAAAATCATCCTGATCGTCCGCTAATTACTAGATCGACAGTCAGCAAAATTGAATCAAAATTCAGGAGATACGGCCACGTTAGAGATTTACCTAAAGGAAGACCACCGAGAGTATCTGAAGAAACAGTGCTGAACGTTCTACTAGAAACCCAAGATAACCCTCATACATCCATTACTACAATTTCCAATAATTTCAATTTATCAGTAGGGTCCGTGCATAAAATACTTAAGGTAAATAAGTATCATCCCTATAAAATTAAGCTGGTACATGAATTATTAGAAGACGATTTTGACCGCAGAGTACAGTTTTGTGAGCAGATTCTTGAAATTCATAATCAACATCTAAATTTCATTACAAACATAATTTTTTCTGATGAAGCCACCTTTACTTTAAATGGCCACGTCAACAGACAAAACTGTAGGTATTGGGCGACCGAGAATCCTCATTGGATGCAAGAATGCCACACACAGCGGCCTCAAAAAATTAATACATGGGCAGCGATTGTTCGAAATCGTATAGTTGGTCCCTATTTTTTTGAAGGAACACTAAACGGAGAGGACTACTTGAACTTTATCCAGTTCGAACTCATTCCGGCTTTAGCTGTTTTGTTTCCTAACCCACAAGATCCTGACATACCTAATAACGAGATATGGTTTCAACAAGATGGGGCACCTCCTCACTATTCAATCGCTGTTCGACAATTTCTTGATGCAACTTTTCCCAACAGATGGATAGGACGGAGAGGTCCGATTGAGTGGCCGCCAAGATCACCGGACATAACCCCATTGGATTTTTTCTTATGGGGTTATTTGAAGTCTTAAATTTATTTGAATAGACCAAATAATATTGATGATCTAAAAGAGAGAATCAGGCAGGAAATAAGACTTATCAGTCCAGAAGTAATTGAAAATGTGCAACGGGAAACATTGAATCGACTTCAAAAATGTCTCGAAGTAAACGGACAACAGATTGAACATATGTAAAAATTAAATTAGTAATTACATTTGTGTGTTTTCATATCGTACCTCTCATTACCCACTATCTCCGTTTCTGGCAATCCATCGAGTTGAGGCATATGGTATGTTCACAAAAAGTGATAAGAATTTATCGTAGAATTGTAAAGTGAAATAATATACAGGGTATTACCTTTAAAAAAACTAATGACAAAGCCATAGCTCTTGAATGAGACACCCTGTATACAAAATTTTTATTGCGAAAAATGCCCAAATAAAAATACTAATCGACCTGTCCGAGGATTTTAACATGAAATAGAAACCTAATTTTTTAATGAATTTGTTCCTTTCATCATGAAAGCACTGTATATATATATATATATAATTATTTGAATTGTTGTTGCCTGTGAACTATTTTTAACTTTTTGATAATTACTTATTAGCAATAACAGGCTCGGTGAATCTCAAAAACTCGATTTCATTATACGTCAACTTTTTAATAAAATCGAGTTTTTTGAGATTCACCAAGCCTGTTATTGCTAATAATTATCAAAAAGTTATATATATATATATATATATATATATATATATATATATATATATATATATATATATATATATATATATATATATATATATATATATATATATATATATATATATATATATATATATATATATATATATATTTATATATTGTTACGCTCTGAACCTCCTGGATTATTAAATTTAATTGAGAGGACAAATATTAGATATATATAAACTTTTTTTGAGTGACTTTTATAAGGGCGCCACCAAGGGCACTGTGTGCTAGGAATCTTTCAGTAAAAAACAGTTTAAAACAGCCGAAAATACAAATCTATTACTCTAAAGCGTACAATTTATGAACTCATCTTAAAAAAGGTGTCTTCTGTGAAACTTGAGTGTAAAGTTGGCTCTATGCCAATGTCCCGATCTCGTACCAATTCTCAAATTGTCCAAAGGAATTCAGAAGCATGAAAAAAGAAACCATTCAACTTCCCTCTCTAATTGCCAAATGAATGCTTTCGGCCCTTGCCAAATTTCTGTTCTATTTCGAGGGTTTTGTACGTCGGCTAGCTACTATGGTATTAATCTCCTAATGTAATTAAAATGTCTCCTACGGTAATTGACTTTCCTATCGGAAAGAAAGGCTAATATTACTTGTACAGAAATAAAATGATACATAAATTGGTGTCCCCTACAAAATGTTCAACAAATTCTATTACCATAAGTACTACAATTAACTGAGACATATTCCGATGGCAGATGTTCAGAATCTCATGGTCGACCATTTTGTAGGAAATACCAAGCATAGCAAAAAAATAAAAATCTAAAAAAGGAAATGTCGGAAAAGAAGACCTGAAAGGTTGATTAATTGAATTTCTTCCATAATACTTACCAGAAAGCCAATTACAAAAATCCCAAAGCAATTTACTGAACCTTCCTAAGGTTTCCAATAAATTCGCGATCTCCTAAATTTCTCTGCGAGATCGACTCAAATTGTCTAGTAAGTACCTTCTTCGTCAAGTCTCCGCAGATCAAAAGACCGCCGCATTGTTGTTAGGGTCGTTCTTTTTGGTGCGTTATTTGTCAGGTGAAAAGTGCACTTTAGATGTCAATGGTGCACCACAGAACACAAACCATAGAGCAATGAATAGTATGAAAAAATTTCAGATCATAGACAAAGAATTAGGTTATTTATCTATGATTCAGACGGTGAAGGCGATATACATATATTTTTATATCAGAATATATATTTATATTAGACTAATTTAATATATATATATATATATATATATATATATATATATATATATATATATATATATATATTTCAACGAACATGGAACAGAAATAAAAAGTAAAAAAAAAATAAAATGCAACAAAACTTATACTCGGAATAAAATAAATGAACAAAATAATAAACAATAATAGGTACTGATTTTGCATTATCACATTAATCAGACATTTCGGAATTGGTACTTTCTAAAAAACCCAGATTATAACTTAAAAGTGTTTTATCAGGTCTCCATTCCAATGACCCTTCAGGCAGCATTTTCATTCTATCTTTCACCCGTAAGATGGAAGAACAAGTTTTTATTAAGAGTCTATTTCGGAGGGCAGTTTTGGTATTATTTAATTCTGAGAATATTCTCTCAGCTGCTGCAGACCAATGTGGCAAAGCTAACACAGTTGACACGATAATCATTACATTTGGAAACATATGAACCCCAAAGAATTTTTCGTGTTTGCTACATTACACTAGAAATCCGTAAGGTCCATATTCGAAGTACATTGTGGTATGCTTATTTCTGACAAAAGCTGCCACTCAATATTAGCAGCCTCAATGTCAATTTTTATATTTGGAAAAACATTTATTAATTCACTGATTGAATTTATTTCACCCTTCAATGCTATTTCTGGCGTAAAATTTGGAGCAAATTTAAGGTGGGGATCATTCAAATTAAATCGAGATCTTAATTGGCCACAGAACTCAATATAAAAATTAAGAGCTCTCGATCTAAAGTTTTTAAAAAGTTCTGGCTCATCTGGCCTCAATTTCATGAGTCCATCTGCTTTGGCACCCACATACAACCGTAGATATACTAACTAACCTAATAATTTCTATGCAGATAACAGAATAAAATAAATTACAATGATGACATTGACAATTGTCAATTGTCGGTTTGACACTAATTCACAGATTTTAAATATTTTCTTCTAGTTCATTCCACTGATTTTATATTTCTTCATCTTTGAGTCAATAGAGTACAAAGTCTGTCTTTTTCAATATGTGAATGAGTTCAAATTTTTTCTGGGTAGTTTCGAAATTAATGTCATACTCAAAAAAGTTTGCATTTTCACGAAAAAAATCTGATGCCACGCTTCCAGCTCTTTACTGACGTTCTCTTACATTATTCATTAAACACCGGATTGATTCACGGTCTTTACGCCCAGTTAAAGTACTTTTTCTTGGCATTTCGCTGTAACTATAAGATTAAAATCATATATATGTCGTGTTTTCAACAAGTTACGCTATATATTATTTGAGTTCAGACACATAACTCTTGAGTTTCCTAGCAAACGGCGTTAGTAGAAATGGTCATCATCATCTCAATTGAGAAACTAACATTACCGTTATAACAATAGAAAGGATTCAGCGGAAGTCTTAAAATTTGATTGATGTGACAGGTGGGGTAATTAATCTTGATTGATGTAACATGTATAATAGTATCGTAATAACACCTCAAAAAGGTGATCAGATAAGTTATTAATTAGAAGGTTAATGAAACAAAATCGGTTAATCGATGTGAAAGCGTAGGAAGTGTCAGTATTTCGGTGTTATACGCACATGTGTGTGTATTTTGGAAATCAGTGAGTTGCATTAAATTTGATTGATGTGACAGGTATACTAGGGTCGTGGAACGGAAACGCGTAAAATGAGTTACGATTTGTATTTCAAAGGGTGATTAGATAAGTTATTAATTAGGGGATGAATATAATAAAATCATTTAGTGGGTGTGAAATAGTGGGATGTCTGGGTATTTATTTCTTAAGTAACATAGAGATGCACGTATAAAAAATGAATCGTCCAAGACCTGTCTGTGAGAATTGAATATTTCAGTTTTAAGTAATATACAGATGTGCGTATATAAGAAATCAATCGTCCAAGGCGTGTGAAACCGTGATAATTGAATATTTCAATCTTCACTTTAGGGCGTGCGTATTTGAAAACAGATAGGGATAGCTATTATATAAACACATTGTGGATATTTTTCATCATCATTCTGCTTAGTTCAGAATAACTCTTAGAAAATTGATACAAAAAAAAAGATGTTCTGGATTACGGTAGTTAAAAATGTGTGCAGTGTTTGTCGACATTCAAGGATTTTATCTGTATTGAAACAATGGTTAAAAATATTTTTATCTGAAAGAAAAATTCGTTAGTAAAGAGTTAGCCATCCTGTTATTCTTCATTATCTTCTCGCTTTCCGTCATTTTCTATACCTCATAATCTCTCGTCTATACCACATAGGTTGGTTGTCGGCCTCGCCATATAATAATGCCTACATACCAGTTCATTTCTTCCAACACTCCCTTCTCGTCATTGTTATGAACTTGTAGAACGACAATGACAAGGAATTGTGAAAAGAACTATGCAACTTACCTAGTATCCAACAGATTTGAAACCGTAACCTTTTTAATTATATATTTACCAATTTCATAATTTTAAAATATATGCTTCTACACCACATGTCATATATTTTCTCCTCACAAACACCTTAGCATTTCACTGTACTGTGCATTGATACACCTCAGCTACTTAACTACCTCAGCAACTTCGTAATAATTTTTTTTTAATAAATCAAATAACTAATACAAACAACAAAAATATTTTCATCAACCAAATGCTCCATCATCATTAGAGTGTGTTTCACCTTATTCAAACATCTCGTTCTCATCTGAAAACAAAAGTAATTATTCTTTTATGTTATACATAATATATTTCGAAATTTTTCTCTTCCTAATGCCTTGGGAAACAAACCTGCAAGTAGATGTTTTGTGATTATCCACTTACCTAATTATTAGATTTCCTTTCTTGTCTAATATAATGATAGCATAGTTTGTAACGTGTAAAATCTCCACTTAAATACTGCTACCGAGCTGCATTGAAATACCGTGATCTCTCGCTATAAAACGTCTGAATGAATGACCTGCGCATCAAGAGAGTATGGGGATATAATTGGATTTCCACGTGAAACACAGAATATCGGTCTCTTTCGCCATATAACTGTCAAGGAAGTAACACATCATTAATTGTTAAAATTATATCCAATATCAATTGAAAGTTTATTAAGGTTTATTAAAATTTATTAAGTATCTGTGGCGTCTGATAGACGGTAAGTTATGAGAAGAAATATAATTATTTCGTATTAATGCATAATCTTGAAAATCTGAATTGATTACTTATTTCATTTTTCCGCCATTTCATTTTTTTTCAATTACCTAAATTAAATTATTTATCTTTCAATATTGAAATAATCATTTCACATTTCTTAATTTAAAATATTTCTAATTCATTTGCTTGTTTAATGCTCTCAATTTAACACAAGATTTTTGTAGGTTAGCGATGGTAAATTTCACGTGGTCATACCTTATGTTCAGTTTAATGTTGGAACATATGCTGTCTTTCTTAGCATTTTTGCTTGAGACAAATCTAAATGTTAATTTGAATTGGCCATCGATACCCTACAGATATTCTTGGAGCCTATTAAGAGTGAGGTTGTATGTTGATTTGCCCCGAATTATTTTAGCCACTTGGTCTGGGTTTGAATCCACTTGGTCTGGGCTTGAAGAAACTTGGTCTGGGCTTGAAGAAACTTGGTCTGGGCTTGAAGAAACTTGGTCTGGAATTAAAATCCACGTTGTCAGGTCACCTTACCTTACCTGGAGCTAATATCCACGTTATAGGAAGTTTGAAATCCACCTTATCTGGAGCTACCAAGAAATCAGAAGTACAATCCGCCTCAAGAAGATCACAAGTTAATGGAAAATTAAATAAGAAAAACAATAAAAAGATAAGTCTCACTTTATGTAAAAGGAAAACAGTAAATACCTGCATTTTACTCTTGTTATTATTACTGAGAAAAACCTAGAACCTTTATATGTTAACTAATCTCCCTGCTAGCCAGGGCATAAATTACTGTTAAAAAAGGGGGTTGGTTACATAATTGGCGCTCCAACGTATGGGGCTCTTACATAATTGGCGACCAACGTAAAGGGTCTAATTTTCTTTAACTTTTCTGTTCTGGTTGGTTCTCAGTGGTAATAACTTGTGCATGAGTTTATTATTAGTGAATTGCCTTTGTTAACTCAATTTCTTGATTAACATTTTCTTTTTCTAAATTTTGATTTATCACTTTTTATTTTTCACTTGAATTTACTTAGACTCTTTCTTTGATATTTTAAACACCTAATCTTTGTCGTATAACTTTTATTTTGACTTTTATACTCAGATTATTTCAATATGTCGTTAAACCCTAGCTTCCTTATAGCTCATGAACGAACTTATGAAGTATCAATTCAGTTAGAAACAAGGGTTGGTGAACTTGTGGATGGAAATTACAAAACGTTAAGGGTAGTTCTCTCACAAGAAAGGGCTAACCGAAGTTCCATTGCTTTAGTTATTATCTTTTAAATTCATTCCTTAATTTTATTATTCCTTATGTTTTACCTTATATCACTTTTTTAGTTTTTTTTTTCGTTTTTGGTGTACAACCTATTAGGTTTATTTTTGTTGGCAATTTCGCAGATATATAATTACCTTCTCTCGTTAATTATCTTGTATCTTTTTCTTGCTCGACTTAGCTTATCTTTGTATCTTTATCTTGTAGTCGAGGCAAGAATATTTGGCTTAACGAGAGACCTGTATTTATCTGGTTGCCTATCACCTTTCTGGAGTTTATAGTGCTATGCATTTCTTAGTATAAATCAGGGTGTAGCTCTCAATGTACTTCAGAAATTTCTTAAATTAGTGGATCTTTTATAGATTCCGTTACTAATTTTTAAATCATAGGATTCTGTTTTTCCAGTACGCTAAGGGGATGAATGGTGGTGAATGAGGAGGTGTGTGGGTGAATGTCGATGAATGGTGGTGAATGAGGAATAAATGAGGTGGCTGCTTGGAACAACATTATTCTTTTTTTTTTAGTTCTTTTTGTTTCTTTTTCCGATGCAATGATGTACACCAAAAATGTTTTTCTATTATCGTCTCCTTTGGTTTTTGTTTAGTGTACAATTTATCCTAAATTTTAACAACAACTATCTAATATACATATATATCTTATCTTATCTTTATCTTGTACTATTTAGTACATATATATCTTATCTTTATCTTGTACTATTTCGTACCTATATGCGAACTAGGTTTCTGAGTTTACTCATATGTTGTTGTATATATGGTTGCCTATTAATCAACTGAAGTTTATTTACGCTATGCAGTATCTAATTATAAATCTGTGCGTAGCTGCTAATTTACTTTGGAATTTATAGAATCATGAGTCTTTTAAAGATTCAATTTTT
Organism: Cynegetis impunctata; assembly: GCA_030704885.1. Classification (NCBI taxonomy): domain Eukaryota; kingdom Metazoa; phylum Arthropoda; class Insecta; order Coleoptera; family Coccinellidae; genus Cynegetis; species Cynegetis impunctata. The sequence goes on from JARQZK010001628.1 coordinate 89,247, forward strand.
TGGTATTGTACACTAAAATTTTTCCTTTTTATCTTTGCAAGTTAACTACTTGCTGGCGCCCTATTATCTTATCTATTACCTATTATCTTTCCTATTACCTATTATAGTTCCTATTACCTATTATATTTCCTATTACCTATTATAGTTCCTATTACCTATTATCTTTTCTATTACCTATTATCTTTTCTCCTATTACCTTTATCGCTTCCTTTAGTTTTTGTTTATTAATTGATCTGTAGAACGAATGACAGTAGAGTAATATCTAAGCAAAACATCCGACGATTACATGATCAGAAGTTTAATATTTTTTTATTATAATTAGTATAGTATTCTGTTGTATCATTGGGCCTGTGGAAATTTCTTTTTTGAAATTCCAGGCGGTATTATCTTGTGGAATTGGATCTCCAGTTCAATGAGATATTACTTGGTTGGGAGGGATACATTATTTGAAGTCTATAACATCAAGATCTTAACTTTCATTTCTTATTTTTTTTGGAATACTATCCTTTTTACGTTTCTTTTAGTTTTTTTTCAAAAATATGTCTAACAACTTATAGTAACTCATAAATGAACTGATTAACTGTTTTGATTACTTTCGAATAACTTTATAGAAATATATCTTTTGTCTCTTAATATAGTTGTTGAGTGTACCTTTTGCTGAAATATACTGACATAATTATCTTATCTTAAATTTATCTGTATGTCAATATTAATTTTTAGTACGTTTTGGTTTTGTGTGCAGTAATTTGTTACGGCATAAGCTGTGAATTTTCTTATGTACGCTAAATTATTTTGACTCATCAACTTGGAGAGATTTTTGAAGTCACTATTTTAGTGACCTATCTATTACCTATTGTGACATTAATTACCGGATTTGACTTAGTTGTGTTCACCTATTTTTGATTTGATGGAATTCAGTTCCTATACATATATGTGTCTTGACCTGTGACAGGTTATTTAAATGGTGAATACAACAATATTTTTTTGATTTATGGGAAAAACACAAATTCCAATTTTGTGGATGCGTCTTCCTGTGAGTGGTGATTCACGGAGTTTTGTTGATGTTGGACAGTATACGAGGGGAACTAAGTACAGTTTCTAGTTCACGCAATGCTGTTAGCGAGAGCTACTTTAACATCTCGTAGTTCTTCAGTGTCAGCAGAAGCCTGTGCATTTCCATTCTATGGATGGTGCATGTTCCACTATTGTGATTTGGTAGTTGGAACCATAAATTACTTGGATTGGACATCGTTGCTGTTGTAAATTCAACAGTAATGATGGAAGTCGTTTTGTGGTCTTTGAGACTTTATAACTTCAAAACCATCATGCCCTCCCTCTATTGTCGTACCTTGGTCTCGGGTAGCGGTAGAGTTCTCTTTTATTTTCTTTCGTTTGCATCTCAACTCACCCTTGAATGTGTGAACAATCAGTTATTTTTCTTTGAGACTGTTATTTATTTATTTTTTTGAGTTAGTTGGCAACAATCACTGACAATTGAATCTATTTTGAATATTTTCATTTGTTTAATAATATAGCGCCAACTACGAATTTGATGACTGAGCTTTAAGTAGCGTTTTGGGCATGTATTCGAAGTCATTTGAGTGACAGTTACGATTCTCACTCCACCTTCCTCTTGGGAGGGTGGCCTTCAGTAAGTGACTTCGCTTCAATTTTTGTATAGTAGTGGATGTTGTGGATCAGATGTAGATATTCTCTTATATTTTATTTAATATCTTAAATTATTTTACCTTGTACCTTTAATTAATGACTTATTTTAGAAATTTGTGGTATGACTTATCTTGACGTTTTGATTTCTCTTTTACAGGTTTTCAAACATGATTTTCTTCAAGATAATGCATTATGAAAACTTCTCATAACTTCATCGAATAGATTTTCTCTCATTTTTATTGACTATAAACTAAATTTTTCTTCATTTTCAAAATTTCTTTTGTAACTTTAAAGTTAAAAAAAATAATAATAATTTTTTTTGGAAAATTATTTTTTTTTACCTTGGCGAAGGGGGTGTGTAACGTGTAAAATCTCCACTTAAATACTACTACCGAGCTGCATTGAAATACCGTGATCTCTCGCTATAAAACGCCTGAATGAATGACCTGCGCATCAAGAGAGTATGGGGATATAATTGGATTTCCACGTGAAACACAGAATATCGGTCTCTTTCGCCATATAACTGTCAAGGAAGTAACACATCATTAATTGTTAAAATTATATCCAATATCAATTGAAAGTTTATTAAAATTTATTGAGTATCTGTGGCGTCTGATAGACGGTAAGTTATGAGAAGAAATATAATTATTTTGTATTAATGCATAATCTTGAAAATCTGAATTGATTACTTATTTCATTTTTCCGCCATTTCATTTTTTTTTCATTTACCTAAATTAAATTATTTATCTTTCAATATTGAAATAATCATCTCACATTTCTTAATTTAAAATATTTCTAATTCATTTGCTTGTTTAATGCTCTCAATTTAACACAAGATTTTTGTAGGTTAGCGATGGTAAATTTCACGTGGTCATACCTTATGTTCAGTTTAATGTTGGAACATATGCTGTCTTTCTTAGCATTTTTGCTGGAGACAAATCTAAATGTTAATTTGAATTGGCCATCGATACCCTACAGATATTCTTGGAGCCTATTTAGAGTGAGATTGTATGTTGATTTGCCCCGAATTATTTTAGCCACTTGGTCTGGGTTTGAATCCACTTGGTCTGGGTCAGAATTCACTTGGTCTGGGCTTGAAGAAACTTGGTCTGGGCTTGAAGAAACTTGGTCTGGGCTTGAAGAAACTTGGTCTGGGCTTAAAGAAACTTGGTCTGGAATTAAAATCCACGTTGTCAGGTCACCTTACCTTACCTGGAGCTAATATCCACGTTATCGGAAGTTTGAAATCCACCTTATCTGGAGCTACCAAGAAATCAGAAGTACAATCCGCCTCAAGAAGATCACAAGTTAATGGAAAATTAAATAAGAAAAACAATAAAAAGATAAGTCTCACTTTATGTAAAAGGAAAACAGTAAATACCTGCATTTTACTCTTGTTATTATTACTGAGAAAAACCTAGAACCTTTATATGTTAACCAATCTCCCTGCTAGCCAGAGCATAAATTACTGTTAAAAAAGGGGGTTGGTTACAAGTTTTACTATATGCTGATGAGACATTTTGTCTCATCAGACTTTGCCAATTTTCTGCCTGTGTTATCTTCCTATACAATTGGCAATCTGTTTATTTTCAACAACCTAATCACATTTCTCTCAGACATACTAGCTCTTTACAAGCAACAGGCATTGCTATGAACTCAGCTTCTGCTAATGAGAGAACAATGTGTGTTTATCTTTTTGTTCTCCAACATATATCATCATCATAACTTGAGTCTTATAAAGCAACAATAGCTGCTTAGGCGCAAACAAATTTTTAGCACGTGAAGTAACGACGAAATAGGTCTTTCGAACAGCAGAAAAATATTCAACACGGCCTAAATATGACTTAATCATTATAAACTACCCTTGATCGCTAAAAGTGCACACTGCACATTAAAAATATACCGAGGTGATGTTAGATCCAAGCGGCACTTGTTCATCACGGTCAAATAATTTCATTATCGCTTCCTTCAATGGAAGTACTGACATTGGGATCAAAATCTGAGAATCAGAATCTGAATGTTTGTTTTTATGTTCGGATTTTATGCGTTCATATACCATTCATCCGATTAAGATGCTATAATTTTTGGTGGCTTTATGTGCAGGCAGCCACGAAAAAACAGCAGTTGATTACGAACAGAAATGGAAGAATGATGCAGGAAAATATTTTTATTCTAATAAATCTCCCTCAAAGGGCCAGCTCTGAGAACCGAAATATGACTAATCATAGCGATCGAACCAATATTTATAATTTTTTTTGGCTTAGCGAATAGGCGGCCAAGAACAAAAATTAGATGTTTACATAGAGATAACAATGTTGAACAAAACTAAATTTGAATTTGCTACGTTTATTATCACAAAATATTTTGAAAAATATAACACTGCGATTGCAATTTCGGTCACTAGACCATCATCGGGCAGATTGGGTTAAGAACTGAATACATAATTATAGATTTGCGCTTACGGGTGGAAAAGAATTATTGCAGGTACCTAAATAGACAAGAGGAACATATTTCAAGAAAGGCTAATCAAGTGGATTTCCCAAATTGGTACAATACAATGTTCCTTAGAAAAATCGTTATTGTTTGAATACACTAAATACCTATAGGAGAAGATATCAAGTCAATCTGGTCGTTCAGCAAGATAATTTTGCATTATGATTGAGTTTAAAAATTTCTAATGATTCTAAGTAAGTAAGTTCGGTTCCTTTCGGTAATTTGTGCATGATTTGAAAATTATCTATTTGTGGAAATGGGTGGTGGTTTTCACGGCAATGATTTGAAAACGTTGAATCCGTTTTATTTTTCACAAGAGATTGTTGGTGTTCTTTAAATCTTGTCTTGAACGATCGACCAGTCTGACCTATATACACTCCTTTACATACAGGACAAATCAACCTATAAACTCCTGAACTTTCAAATTTTGAAGTGATATCTTTGGCATTGAATCAAAATCCTGAGAGTTGTCTTAGGTTTGAAAGCAATTTTAATATTTCATTTAGGTATGACATTAGCAACTTTTTCTGTTAGAGGACATATGTTAAAGATGTGAATTTTTCCGATTTTTCTACTTTTAATTGAGGATATATGCTGTTGTACGCTAGTTGACTACGTTCCTTGTTTATTTATCAAACTTGTATGAAAACCATTATTTGAAGCAATTATTTTTATAAATTTCTTTTGTTAAATTTGTTACGCATAATGGAATTGAAAACGCTCTGTGGATCATTGAATTAAAAGCTGAATGTTTATGGGAAAGAGGATGATTTGAATCCGACGGAATACATATATCCGTGAAAGTTGGTTTTCTATATATATCGAAACTCAAAGTATTATTATTATGGAAGATAGCTCAATCCAAGAAATTTATCTGTCGATCCAATTCTTTTTCAATTTTGAACGTTATATCTGGGTGAATTCTATTAATATAATTCAAAAACTGATCTAATTGTCTCGCTGTGTCCTTAAAACAAGCAATTACATCATCAACGTATCTATGCCAAAAACTTATATGTGATGCTTTTGTAGAATTGAATATTATGTTCTCTATATGTGACATGAAAATGTCTGCAATAAGCGGACTTAAGGGGGAACACATAGCCAAACCCACTAGATTGTTCAAAATTTTTGTTATCAAATTGGAAGTAATTTTGACTAAGACATATATCTAATAAGGAAATAATATCATTTATTTTAATAATATCCATAGTGGATTGTTGCAAAATATCTAAGACAAGTGGTAAACACTCATCTGCTGGTAGGTATATTGGAGAACATATTATCAACATCGAAGCTAACAAGAAAAGAGTTAGCAGGAGGAAATCAACAGAGTTCTTAACTGTTTTTTATTAATCCGTAAAGTTTTGGAGTTCCAGGGTTCATATGTATTATTGAGAAATTAGGTTTTGATAGTGTATTTGGGGAAATTTCCTGAAGGGCTTGTCTAACAGTTTTTTGAAATTTATTTGTTGGATCGAATGATATTTTGTTTAATTTGTTCCGTTTGAAGAAAATTATTTATTTTGGAAACAATCATTTCTTGAGAGAACTACTATCGCATCACATTTATCTGCTTTAGTGATAGTTAAATTATTAATTTCAATTTTCTGTTTCAAGGATTTTATGTCATCTAAATATTTATTTGGTTTTGGAACCTGATCGCTTCTAAGAATTTTTGAAATTTTTAATTCGGCTAACGCTCGTTCATCAGTATTTTTCAAAGCTAAAATAGATTCAACAGCTAATAATTCTTTCGCGTTTTTATCAATACTATTTGGAATGAATTTATGTCCTTTTTATAACAGACTGACTTCCGAATTAGAAAATTCAATATCGCTGTAGTTTATGCTTCTGTCACTGAATTCTCGGAATCTTTCTGATTGATGCATATTTGAGTCTAACGTTACTTTTTGATTTTGTTTGAGAATGTTTAATTTTTTGACTTGATTTTTGAACTTTTTAAATATAAGTTTACTAATGTCACCTCTAACATGATCGTCATAGGAATCAAATTATAAAGGATGAAGTTTATGAGTTAATTCAGACCTTGATATAATAATGTATTTTTCATGCAAAATTCTCCGTTCCAATATATTACCTCAAAAGGGCCAGCTCAATGAAACGAAATAGGTATGAATTATCATAGCGGTGGAACAGCTATTCATACATTTCTTGTCGTTTTGAGAATGAGCGGCCACTAAAAATTTTTGACTGGTTACGAAGAAGAAAGAAATTACAATCTAGGCGAAACTTATTGAACAAATATATCCTCCGCAAAGGGCCAGCTCCATGAACCAAAATATGACAGCGATAGAACCAATATTTAAAAATATTTTCTGAGTCAGTACTTTCCATGCGAAATTTTCCGTTCGATTATTTGAACCCTAATAGAAGCGGAGCCAAAGCGGGGATTTTGAGATTTACCCAAGACCGGCAGAATAACATATTGGGGGAAACCTTGCACCCTGTTAAGTATACCCACCATACATGAACCCTTAATATGGGGGTGTTTGTCTAGGGCAGCCGATCAGATTAGTAAAAAAATCGATCGTTCGAAAAACTCGAGCGCGTCAGATTAAGACAAGGTGATTCAATTACATGCAGAAGAGTATGCATTTCACTAATCTGACGATTTGTACGTGGCATAAGAAAATAGGACTCTCACAAAGTTGCAAAAAGGAAACGTCTTCTTGACATTTTCGAACGTGGTTAAATTTTTATTTTGAAGGAAATGTCACGATTTTTTTTTTGCATTTTTGAATATCGGAGTTTTAGTCTCGTACGGTCACCCTCACCATGCAAACCGGCAGATTAACCTACCTTCGTTATCAGAGACGATGTGGGGTGTATAAACTATTAATATCTGACCCCCCCCCAGTGAAATGGCATACACCATATAACCTTTTTTTCGTTTTAGCATCTAATCTTCACAATCCAAAAGGTCCCCACGACGCTCGAGTAAATCCTCATTTAGCATCTCGGGCTCCCCTACTATAAAGGGCCAGCTCTGAAGACCAAAATATAACCATAGAAATCTTAAAATATATATATATATATATATATATATATATATATATATATATATATATATATATATATATATATATATATATATATATATATATATATATATATAATTTTGGTTTTCAACACTAAGAATTACTTTTTAAAAAAACAATTTATTCGATGTGAATTTTACAAGCTGGAAGTTACTTAATTAATCTTAGGGTTCTATGTTAGTGAGGGCTTATATAGGCTAGCAGCGAAGAATCAGCACAAGGTTGCTATTGACGTCATTAAAATGGATAAGCTGTACTTTGACTACATAACTCCTCCCCATTTAAAGAAAGTTCGTTACCCTTAATTTTAAGGTGACGAATCTTCAAGGAAATTCTATAAAAAATTAGCACTGCAATAATAATAAAGATTACAAATACAATTGTTATAAAGCTTATAGTTGTAGGATGTGGAGCCCATTGGTATAGGTCGTCCAGTTTGGGGATTTCTTCCTCTTGGATATTCTTCCAATTTGTTGTTTAGGTCCAATTCGCTTCCAGTGGCGCAAGATAGACCTGAGCAGGTGTGTTGAAAACTCATCTGGGGTATATTCTCTTGAATCCATCAGTAGTTATACATTCTGAAGTAATCTGAGACAATTTAGGGATTCTATGCGATAATGAACCACTTTCGCATTCTTCGTGTATCATTTCATTGTCAATGGAAATGATATTTCCATTTTCCATTTTGAATAAATCTTCTGGAGGCTCAACCGAACTGCGATTGCAATGTTGTCGTAGGATTTTCTGAATCATTCGGATACATTCAAGGGTTTTCTTCAGATATTTTTGTTTAAAGTTGTAGAAGTCTTCGACTTGTTGAATGACCTCGGTATTCCATACAATGTTTTCGTTGTGTGTTAACCCATAGGAATTAAGGTTAGGAATTCTTGTATTTTGGAAAAGTACGTTATATTATAAGCAGATCATATTTATAAGAATTAAAGATTGGGATGGTTATGTTAAATAATATTGAAACCCTTAATAAAAAACTTTGTTGCGCAGACAGCATAATAGTCTGTTAGGTGAGAGAATGGTAACATTTTTATTTATTACTTCATTAAATTTCGAAAGAGGCAGAATATTTTCCTGCTTAAGGTGCAAACGTGCATAATTAATGGCATTTTCAATTTCTGATAATATTATTGCTATCTCGTGTGAATGGAGAATCATTAGATTAAGTTTTAAACTTAAATCGTTAGTTACCTTTAACTGTTCCGTTTTCTTAATTCAAAAAATGAAGGATACAGGGGTCGTCTAAAAATTAGGGAAAGTAATTAGTGTCTTCTTTGTTTTATTCGATTTCTATGATAGAAATGTTTGCTTTGAGGATTTCTGATCCTGATGTCTGTAATAATGTTCCTAGATATTTTTTTGTGAGGACCTTTAAATTTGGATTGACATTTTTGTTTTAAATGAACAACTTCATTCTTATGAAAGTCTTTTTGACTTCGTAGCTTCTCAATTAATTTTCCAATATTTGCTGCGTTTTTATCTGTGGCAGTATTAATTACTTGCAATATATTTTTCAAGGTTTTACGATTTGTCTGTACATAATTTGAAACTGAAACTGTTTCATGCGATGTTTTATCTGAAGGAATAGTTACATCCGAGGTTACATCTGAATCTAGGTCATTTGTTTTTATGTATGGAGATAACGAATTAATCTCGTCTTCTAAGATATTAATTTCGCTGGAGACAATCGAGTGGTCTATATTACATTCATCATTGTTGCAATCTCGAGATGTTGATTGCTCATTGCTTATCTTAAGTGCTTCCTTTCGTTTATTGTTGTCCTTCGAAGATAATGATTCATCTTCATCTATTTTAAATCGGAACAAGTAGTCCGTATCATTACACGTACTTGGTTTGAATTTCAAGTCGTAATTAAATTCATCGTTATTTATTTGATTTTGTTTCCGTTCAATTTTTTCACGATGTTTTTCCGGATATTCATAAATTTTGGAATGAATTGGAATCTCCTTTTTTTTCTAATATTATAATTAATTTTCGATTTGAAATTAAGTGGTTGTCCTTGTAGCTGAAAAGCTTTATCCGCATTATTTAGTGAATCTAAGTTAACGGTATTTCTAAGGCACTTATCTGAAAATTTTCATGATTGAATTCAGTATTTTTCTCACTTTTATTTTCATCGTTGTTCTCTATATCGAAATTAGTAATTTCTTCCGATATATAATTAGGAGTTATTTGTCTTGTATTTTGGAAATGATTATATCCTTGCGCATTTCTATTATATGGCGCTCTGTTGGCTATTTGATTATTATTTTGCACTTGCCTTTGTTGTGCTATCTAGTTAGCAGTAGTCGTAGACATAGGGGATGGTCTATATTTTGGTATATAATTACTATTAGGTTTAAACACATTTGTTTTTGATATTTCTGACCGATTATTTCCGAAAACTTGTCTGGTAGTGGGAAATTGTCTTTGCGTAATTATTTTAGGTTGTACATTAATTAGTCGAGAAGGAAATACCTTTTGTTGGCTATCACTCGTATGCTTCCAAGTTCGCATTAAATCTAACTGGGATTTTTGGGAAATATAATTTTCTACCATTGTAATAGCTAAATCGAATGTTATATTCGGTGTCGTTAGTAAGGAGATTTGCAATTCTATTGCAACATTACTGATTAAAACATTTTTGGCTAAGTCCGAGACCTATTGTTTGTGTAACAATTTTAATGCAGCATCTAATGTAGGTTCCGCATCTATTCTGTAATTAATTATAATTTTATGGGTTTTGATTTCTTCAATGAAATCTAAAATATCTTGATTTGGTTTTCTGCGTAAGAATTGTAATTTATTCTTTAATATATCTAAATTCGCATGATCACCAAATTTCTGCAATAAAAAATGTCTAAACGCGTGCCATGTATTTGGTACGTTAGAGGAACGATATTCCGCGTTCGCTTTATCTATTAATTTACTTTTAATAACTGCAACGCAATACATCTTTACGATTGCTTCCGTCGCTGAGAATTGTGCGATATATTCTTCGCAAGCACTTAAAAATGAATTTAACTCGGCTTGTATACCGGAAAATTTCGGTAACAATGCTCCAAATTCACGAGCTAACATTAAATTATGGTTCTCTGCCATATTTATTATTTTATTTGATTTAGTTCGTCGCTGAGAATCTAAATTCAAATTTTCGATTGATTCTATTAGGGAATCAATATTGAAAAATTTTCAATTTTATGAAAAATTTCGTTGTGAAAAATATTTATTATATTTTTAACCCTTGACTTAATATAAAATTACCTGCTATAACGGTAAGCTATAGGGAGTCTAGGTTTTGGGTCTGGAAACCGTAGGAAAAACAGGAAGATAATTAACACTTGCAACTTACATTGATTGTTTCCTCCAAGGTGGAGTCGTCGGCGCTACCCTTGCTTTGCACCCTGTTTGAATTCTTGTCTGGTCAGTAGAACTCGGGACTGGTACTACCAAATTCGCAATCACTATGAGATTAAACTGAGCTTGTGTTGTAGTTCGGATTGTGCTCAAGAATTAAAATTCACTTAAACTTTTCTTCTTACTTTTTAAGTTAACGCATTGATTAATCTTCTTACAAGATTCGGAAGATTTATCTTGTTTGTTGAACTTATTTTATTCGGAAGGGTTTAATGCAACAATCCCATCCTCGTCGCCAATTTTGGTTTTCAACACTAAGAATTACTTTTAAAAAAAAACAATTCATTCGATGTAAAGTTTACAAGATGGAAGTTACTTAATTAATCTTACGGTTCTATGTTAGTGAGGGCTTATATAGGCTAGCAGCGATGAATCAGCACAAGGTTACTATTGACGTCATTAAAATGGATAAGCTGTACTTTGACTACATAACTATATGTACTCCAGAATGTCAATTCAATGGAAAGAAAGTGTTGTAAAAGGTTTGAGACAGTATTCAGTGCGCATGATCATAACCAGCTTCATTTCTACCAGGGTGGGTTTCAGGGATATTTTGAAAGATTTATTATAGAAAATAAAAAGGATTTGATATTATTTTGGGTTCAGGTCTACAAATTTGTATGAAACACAAAATTTTTCTCAGTGGACATATTTTTTAAAGCAGCTGATTATATCCGAGAAGTTCATTGGCTAAAGTCTGTGGTTCTTAACCGGTGGTCCGCGGACCACTGGTGGTCCCTGAAAGCACCAGAGGTGGTCCGCGAAGCCATATATAAATAAGTCGCGTTCGGTCATTTCAGCTCCCTTCACTCTACTTATCTTTTCTATATATGCAGTCCTTGTTTTGCAAAGCAATGTGATGAATCTCACGACGTTTCACAATGCTGTCAATTACTTGTATTTGCTCGATTTCTGCATGACAATAAAGCATTAAAAGAAGAGTAACTGTTTTCCAAATGACTGGAAACGACGCAAGGTGATATTATGGAGGAAAGACTATATTCCTCAGTGGCAAAAACTTGCGGGTATTTGTACGGATGGTGCTCCAGTTATGTTTGTTTCCCGCATTAGCTGCCAAAACCCTACCAGAATGCTTGACTATTGCGTTGAAAACAGCTATAAAAGTTGTTAACTTCATCAAAAGCACTGCTCTGAATACCTATCTTTTCAATCAACTATGCTCTGATATGAACTCTGAACACTAAAGTCTTCTTTTCCACACAGAGGTGTATTGGCTTTCCGAAGGAAATATGCTTTCAAGATTGTATGAACTGAGAGAAGTGAAAATATTTTGATCTCTTAAGGATAACAAAAAATTGCTGAAACAGTTCTGTTATTCCAAATATCAAATAAGCTTTCTCAAGCTTATTTATTTATTCATTTGTTTATTTTTTTTAATGAGTCGATTGCGTGGAGTCATTAGCGGACTATAGATATCTTACACTTTCAAGTACATTTTGTATGATTTTCAGAAATAAGATAATACTCTTATTTCTGAAAATTAACGTATTTTCATAATTTCTATTCAATATGTCTGCCAAGTAGGCAGTCTTGTGCGTGATGCTTGTATGACCAGTATTATTTAGTTATTTTTGCTCAAATGAATACATTGAACAAATAAATAAATTCAACTCCGAAAGTCATAAAATTTACAGTTTCACGGTATTGTTAATATATTTGAATATACTATTAGGTTTGCCACTGCTACAAGACTTTAACGCTTTTCAATGTTCTGCCTAATGAAGCATCGATCGGATTTTGTGTCCTGATTTTGCACAAAAAGAACAAACTGAGATGGAATCTGTAGAAGTACTGGTTATATCCATGCGTCGCTCTTCCTCGCCAATATTTGCTCGACAATCCCTTAGCATGTGACCATCTTTTCCACACTTAAAACATTTAATAAGTCGCCGTCTAAGTTCACCGGCGCTCTGATATTCGCGAAAAAGTTTACGAGGTGGTTCTACTAGCTCTGTACACCTTTTCTCGCTCTGTTTATCACTACTACGTTTTGGGACAGTTCCCAGGAATGAAATTAGTTCCGACAATTTCTTGAAATTCTGGTTTGTACATTAGGCTCCTTAATGCCATGAATTACAAGCTTGACAAGATGCACTTCTTCCCACTGTATGCGAAGATTTTTGAGTAAACTATTTTTCTCAAATACAACGATCACTGTCAAATCCCACCGCATCCGATAATAATTTGCCAAGATTTTTCTTGGGAGGAAACGCCTTCAAAAAATCCCTCTGAAATATTTTCCAAGTTTTCACTTCCGGTGTCCAAATATCAAACCATGTTTTGGATACTCCTGTCAGAAATCGACCCACTCTAACAATAATTTGTTGATCAGACCATTCAAACTCATTTTTGATATTCGTAATCTCAGTCAGCCATTTCTTTGCACCTGTTAAATCTGGACGGAATAAGGGTAAATCAACCTGTTCCTGCGAAGTACGAGATGACTTGATTGCTTTAACCAGCTCAGAAAATAAATTCTCCATTACGAAGCTAAAAATTTAATATTTAAAAAAATAATCAACCAATTATTTTACTCAATCGTATTTATGAAAATTATTGACATTAAATATTAAATTGTGCCACGGCACTATAAATTGAAATATACATTTGTAATGATCCTGTAGTACAGTATTTGAAGTCGCATTATATATAATACTAAATAAATTATTGCTTCGCCAAATTCGACTTCCCAAAATGCAGGCGGCCGAAGGCCGCATTTTGGCAAACTTATGAAGCCGAGATAAGGAGATCGGCCCCGAATCGCGGGGCTCGAAGGGCCCCGTCGATCGCCCACGTCCTTTCCGTAGTGCTTAGGCTACGTCTCGCCTCGATCCGAGACGCCGATTTTCGATATCGAACGTTTAAATTTTGACGTTTCTCCGAAATTCGCGAAAACGGTTGCATTCCCGACACTTAAGAACTATTTTCGCTTCACATGGTCTCGAATTCACGTGACCGCCTTTCGAGGACGGGTCGAATTCTATCGAGAAGTTTCGGCATGGCGAGGCCCAACAAGTATAGTAGTATCCTACCGATTCCGCACGAACTACAGATTGCAGTGAGCAGATGGCGCGCCCGTTCGACAGAGGCAGGGACGGGCTTTGCGCTCATCGTGGTTCGGGAACCTATATTTTCATCGATCTATAGTTTTCACGGATCTATTTAATAGGTGGGGGAGCCTCTCACTAGTATAAACTAAAGTGTAAAATATTTGATTTCATATATCATAACATTTGCAATGAAACTCAATTCATATGTGCATAGAGAAAGCAAGCATTTAAAAGTTTATCGCGTTAATAAGAACAAAACTTCTCAAAACGTATCCCGATTTGCAAGATATTGGTGACATAACTAAACTGAGTAAAGACTTTTATCAGAATTTAAAATTATATAATAAACATCTGACTGATTTTATTTCTCAAACATTGAACGCTGGTAATATCAACATTAACAGAATGAATTTAACACACAAATCATTTACATTCAAAAGCTTTGCCTTAGTTATTACCTACCTCATTGCTAGACAAAGGTTAAACGAAAAAAAAAAGAATTATATCATTGAAACATGTTTACTGCTATTTCAACTGCAGTGAACCGAAATAAAGGAAAATATTTTCTCTCATGAAATTGTCCTAAGCTAATGCTCCGAAATTATGAAAAACAAAAAGGTAGCTTGGCAGGTTTCAAATAATGTGGTATTATGATAAATACCTCGATGTGAAGAATAATCAAAAAAACACTATTTCGATTACTTACAGTTTCGCGGACAAGGGCGATCCGTACTTCTGATGTTAACTTCTTATGTGAAACAAAACGACAATTGCAACAGAAATATTGTATTAATTCCAAATAAACAGAGGCAATAATAAAAATAACACAAACTATCCACATCAATTCAGTAAAGCAACTTGTCGAGACGAGCGTATACAGTGATCTGTCCCATCGCCCGATCGCCGGCGGTCCTCTGATTCATGGAATTAGTCATGAATTACTTCGCTTCTAACAATATATATATATATATATATATATATATATATATATATATATATATATATATATATATATATATATATATATATATATATATTTATATATATATATATATATATATATATATATATATATATATATATATATATATATATATATATATATTTACCCTTAAAGATACTAGGTTATTTTCAAAGGAAGAAATAAGTTTGTTTAACCGTTCCAATATGTCTAATCCAAGTGTTTTGTTTTCCTCTACTTCCACTTTTCGAGCTCTGTGATGTAACCACTCTCCCTTTTGAGATATATTTATGTCCGAGCTAGCTGGGAGATTGGTTAAACATATATGGGTTCTAGTTTGTTTTCAGTAATAACAACAAGATAAAATGAAGGTATTTACTACTTTCTTATACCATGGAATGAGACTTATCTGTTCTTTTTTTATTTAAACGTTTTAGATTCTATCCTAGGTGGATTGTACTCTTGATTTTTTGCCTTATCTTTGTCCCTAGTTTCTTGGTAGCTCTAGCTGTGGGTTTATAGTACTTTAGTTAAATGTTCCAGCCAAGGTGAATTTTAGCTCCAGGCAAGGTGAATGTTAGCTCCAGACAAGGTGGTTTTTAGCTCCAGATAAGGTGGTTTCTAAACTCCAGCCAAGGTGACGTCTATCAGACGCCACAGATACTTAAAAATTTTAATATATCAAATAGTCGTTCAATAGATATTGACTATAACTCTTAACACTTAACGATGTGGTATATTCAACAATTATTTGGCAAAAGAGAACGATGTTAGATGTTTCACGTGCAAATTCAACGCTATCTCGATACTTTTATTGTACACAACTCATTAATCATAGAGGAAACAAAAGTGACGTATCGTTTGACAGCGTGAATCACGGTATTTCAGTGTAGAATTCAGTGGCGGCAGCTAAGTGGAGAATTTACACGTAACAGTGTGTTGCTCGATTATTACAAGATGTTAGTTTGGGTGTTTCAAATTCCAGAGCCCTCACTAAAGCATCGTTTCCTGTTCTTGGTCTCAAAATTTTCAGATGTTGAATCAGGTCGGTGACTTTTAACCCATTAACAAAATATTTGACACTCAATTGCTCAAGGATATCATCTGGAGCCATTGGTTAGGCTAACCGAGTCAACTTTTCTACTTCGGCCTGAAATTCTTGTAGCGATTCATTCGCCAATTGATGCCTACCTTCTAATTGAGTCTGGAACAACATTTCTTCACGATCATCTCCATATCTCAACTCTAGGGTTTTTATTAAAGTTATGCAATCTTCCTGCTTTTTTTACTGACAATTTTTGTAATAGTTCTGCAGTTTTACCTCTGAAG
The DNA here is from genome assembly GCA_030704885.1 of Cynegetis impunctata. Classification (NCBI taxonomy): domain Eukaryota; kingdom Metazoa; phylum Arthropoda; class Insecta; order Coleoptera; family Coccinellidae; genus Cynegetis; species Cynegetis impunctata. Next base: position 105,260 of record JARQZK010001628.1, read on the forward strand.
GACAAAACCAGTCCTACTGCTTTCATTTTATCTGCCCAGCCATTAGCTTGGACTGCTGCTTCAAGCTGCCGTTTGATTATTGGCCAGGAAGAATCTCCATCAAATGTAGGCTTTGAACCTTTCAGTCTGGGGACTTGATTTGACATTACTTTTGATTAATTTTTTTCCATTGTTGATATTCGCTTTCCTAAATCTTTGAATACCTGTGATTCACGTTCTTCTAAAATATTCAATTGCTCCTCCAGGTCTTCTTTCACATGTACTATTTCTTCAGTTATTTCACCTCTCGATTTCTCATTATCCTCCTTCCTACGTTTGTCGAGGTCTCCCACGATTTTCTGTAATCTTTGTAATTCTTGCTCTCGACGTTTCTGTTCATCTAGTTTTTCTTGCTCTCGACGTTTCTGTTCATCTAGCTTTTCTTGCTCCCGACGTTTCTGTTCTTCTAGTTTTTCTTGCTCTCGACATTTCTGTTCATCTAGTTTTTCTTACTCTCGACGTTTCTGTTCATCTATCTTTTCTTACTCTCGACAAATCTGCTCTTCCAATTTCTCCCGATGACGTTGTTCGTCTAGTTCGGCGAGTTTTTGCATTAGTTTTTTCATCATCGATTCCATTTTTCTGGTTATTGGCATCTCACACTTCTGACACCAGTTGTTACGAATTCGGGTTCGTTAGGATGATTTCCAATAACTAAATTTAATAAACAAATCAGTATTTATTTACAACACAACAGTAATTTTGACAATAACCACACTTTTTAAATAACTGTCACTACTTCAAAGCACATGCTGCGCTCTTCTTTATAACACGGTAGTTCACTGTAGACTCTCTCCCGTCTCTTTTATGGTCGCTGTTATACGTCTTGTTATTCCTTTGAGAAACTTCCAGAATATTCTATTCTTCGAATTAAGAGGTCGGTTACGTTCATCGAATGTTCCAGAACACACAGAGTCGGCTTTAGCCATTTTCGTAACAGTAAGTTAATTCACTCTGGGTCAAATGAACTGCACTGATCAGATCTAATAAGATCAAAACAGCTGTATGTATATTTTGAGTCGGGCTGACTTGACGATTTCTATAATTCACTGTTGGATTGTGCATGTAGAATTAACATCGATGAATACATATAACCAGATTCCTCGAAAAAAATTTTTTTAATTATTGAAGAATTTTCCTTGTAGTCTACTTAGTATATCAAATTGACCATGGTCAACTTGTATATTTTTCATGATTTGATTTTGAATATTTGCGTATATCGTAACAAGTATTTCAGGAGCTCACTCTCGTCAGTATGTCCAGAGTTTTCATAAACGCTATGTTAGCGTGCTTTGGAACCACATACGCCACAGTTGCAGAGTAGACATTTCATGTCAGGAAGATATTTATTCTCCCGACGGATTTCTGCATTTTCGATCTAAGCGGGAAATTGTTACTTTCCAATATCCTTGGTGGAGGGATTTCTGGGTTGCTGTCCAGATAGTGTTTCCGACCACGATTTGTATTGGGAAACAATTACAAATTTGTTAATTCACTTCGAGTCAAATAAGCTTCACTGATTAGATCTAATGAGATCGAACAGCTGTATGCAGATTTCAGTCGGGGCGACTTGAAGATTTCTAGAATTCACGTCGAAAAATACATACAACCAGCTCCCTTAGAAAGTTGTTTGATAATTTTTTTTTCATTTATGAAAAATTTTCCTTGTTCACTTTATGTAGTATATTAAAATGACCATAGTCAGGTCAGATATTAATAGTTTATATACGCCACATGCCGCTGATAACGAAGGTAGGTTAATCTGCCGGTTTGCATGGTGGGGGTGGCCGTATGTAGGGGTTGTATATTGAAAAAACGCGACAGATATTGAAAAGGGTTAAGTAATACATTAAGGAGCTCCTATTCAAAAGACTGACGATTTGGACACGACCAAAACTCATGGCCGATATTCGAAAGTGCAAAAAAGATCGTGACATTTCCTTCAAAATAAAAAATAAAATTAACCGTGCTCGTGAATGTCCAGGTAACGTTTTCTTTTTGCAACTTTGTGAGTCTCCTATTTCTTTATGTCAAGCGCAAATCGTCAGATTAGTGGAATGCATACTCTTCTGTATGTAATTAACTCACCTTGACTTAATCAGACGCGCTCAAGTTTTTCTAACGATCGATTTTTTTTAATTATCTGATCGGCTGCCCTAGACGAACGCCCCCATATTCAGGGTTCATGTGTGAAGGGGTACTTAACAGGGTGCAAGGTTCCCCCCATATGTTATTCTGCCGCGCTTGAGGAAATTCCAAAATCCCCGCTTGGGCTCCCCTACTAGGTAAAACTAATCGTCTCTATTTATTGCATTTCATCAAAGGTGTTATACGTGAACTCCTACTCGAACTATGATATGTACTGGCATTCCCCAAAGGTGTTGTACGAACTATTGTACAGAAATTCCTACTTGTAACTCAGTTAAGTATTGTATTGGCTTCAGGTTGTATACTACCTATACTCTTCTTCCACTGTAGAATCTAATGGAGGTATTTGACGAAAAGTCGCTATCGGCAATCAATTTAAACGCAAATCTGTAACCAGACGGGGTTCCTGTAGAATCACATTCAATCAGTATTATGGAAGAATCATTGTTTTCACCAACGCCTCATTGCCAGAGTCACGGGTTTATAGAATACCATAATAATCCGACTACAGTTCTAATTTTATAACTAAATGAATACACAATTATATTCCTAATTTTACTGTCTGTTGAAAAAATTGTGTCTAAAACCCGTGAGGTGCGAAGATTAAGAAAATGTGCTATCAAGTGAACAAATTAAATTGGCAGATAAGCTCGATGGAAATGTGCTAATTAGAATTCAGCATATAAGAGGTAACCGGATTCTGAAATGGTACATTAGAAACAGGCAGAAATTTTGCTACTAGATATAAAGAACGGAAACATTCTTTCAAATTGAATAAAGGAAATTCGAATTTTGCGAAACACTTCCTACATATAGATCACACATTTCCAGATAAAAATAATAATAAAATAAAAATTTTACATACATATCCGAAAAGTAAGAAACTTAGTAATTTAGAATTCATAGAAATATATAAATATAATAAAAATAACTCCATTAGCATCTGAAGGTGAAGTTCCACCGAAACGTGCGTCATGCGTCATTTCTTTTAATAAATGTGTGAATTGTTATTTTTAACCATTGTTTCAATATAACTCAGCCAATATGTTTAATGACCAAATAGATTTAGGGAACTCCCCATTATTCGATGTCTTCTAGAATAAGTTTATGTTGTTAGCAAGACCTTCATTTACGTAGGTTAAAATTTGAAATTCCCAGCAATTATAATCTTTCACCCCCCTTCCTTTGTATACCTACCTGCCTAATATTACTAACACTGTACAATGCAAAAATGTTCATTCACTTGAAAAAGTGTTACTATTACGAAACTGCAGTCTCACACAATTTAATAAAAATAGTGATAAAAAACAAAGTAAATTGTTTCTCATTTATATTTAAAAATCTATTATCTCAAAGTCACGGACAAATCCATCCAATATAGAACTCGTATCAACTGAAATGTTATTGGACTGCTATCGCCATATGTTGGAATATATAGAATCAATCAGCCATGTGTCACTGATGATGACCATTTCTACTAACGCCATTTGCTAGGAAACTAAAGAGTTATGTGTCTGAACCCAAATAATATAAACGTAACTTGTTGAAAACACTTCAGGAATATATATGATTTTTTACTTTTAACTGGGCGTAAAGAACGCGAATCAAGCCGTTCTTTAATGAATAATTTAAGAGATAGTCAGAAAAGAGCTCGAGGCTTGGTATCAGATTCTTTTTGTGAAAATGCTAAATCTTTTGAGTTAATTTCGAAACTGTCCAGGAAAAATTGGAACTCGAACAATGTATGTTGTGCCATCGTCGTTGGTTTGATTCACATATTGAAAAAGACAAACTTTCTACTCGTCACAATTTTCAGATGAAAAATGAAATGAATATATTTCCTATTGACATTAATATGGATCATGAATATTCATGAACCACAACCAGAAGTTTTAAGAGTTAACATTTCTTGAACAACAATTAATTGCTCAAGTTTATCAGGTTATTACAGTATATCGACTTGAAGGTGGTCAATTTGGATATGGTAGCCAAGTCATCAGTTTTCATCAAGATATCAAAGATTTTACTACCTCTTTACCTCATCCTATTAATACAATTTCAAAATAAATTTTGTAAGAATAATAGTTATTTATACAACAAGTGAGTTAAATGAATGTATTAAACATTTTTATTTTCAAACGTACAATAATGACGTCATTTCTCGATTGACAGGATCATCGAAACGTTCTATTTCTCCGCCAAGGCGGAGAATTATTGCTATGCAACACTTTTTCGGCCGGCGGCACGAAAAGTGTTACTATGCAAAGATGAATTGGTAACCACGAACAAAAAAATTCTCCAATTCAAACGCAATTTTTTTCGTTAAAGTTACATTGAATGTACAATTGGTCAATGTTGCATTTTGAAACTTAAAACCATGTAATAATGAACTGGTAGGATTCTGCCTCGGATTCTGTTCAAAGGCTGATGCCTCAATAGAGTAATCTGAGTTGCTGGTTCCAGGGAATTCGTTGACGCTCAATATCCTGCCAGCAATGTCATTCTTATTTCGCAGAGAATCCTCGATATAGCCTTCTGCTACACTACTTGACTTCCAACCTCCGTGTCGTTTCAAAGACTCAATGTTGGCTCCTCCATCTATAAGTAGTGTAGCAGAAGTTCGCCTCAATGAATGACCTGTGTATTCGCTTGGATGATTCAATTGCAAAAAAGTGGCAATCTTTCTTGGAACACTTCCTATACCATGTATTCCCATCACAGCTCTGTAGCATTTTCCAGATTGATATTTCAAAAAAAATCTATTTTCAACGAAATCGTTTGGTCTTAACGCAGTGTATCTTCGATAAATATTTAGATTATTCTCCCCGATAACTGTGAATGTTCTCTGATATTCATGGGCGTCTTTCAGAAGCTGGATCTTTTTCCACGAAAAAAATTAATGTCGGTAGACCACGCAGTGTGAGAACACCACAACTCGAAGAGGCAGTTATGAACGAAATAGAACAACATCCAAGAACCAGTACAAGAGAAATTAGTGTACTTTTGAATGCAAGTCATCAAGCTGTTTGGCGGATCTTGCGGGATTCTCTGCTATATCCTTATCACATTCAGAGGGTGCAAGCTCTTCTGACTCGAGATATTCATCCGAGGATTAATTTTTGTCAGTGGTACCTTAATAGACTATTGAACAATCCTCATTTTGATTGCCAAATTCTATTCACTGGTGAAGCCTGTTTCTCAAGGACTTCAATTATAAATTTTCATAATGAACACATATGGTCTGAAGAGAATCCGCATGGATATGTGGAAACCCATTTTCAGAAGCAATTTTCACTAAATGTGAGAGGTGGTAATATTGGCGATCATTTGATTGGTCCTTCCTTCTTGCCAAGTCGACTAACAGGTCAATCATACAGACATTTTTTCAAAAACGATTTGCCCTTGTTATTGTAAGATATACCTTCTTATTC
>JARQZK010001629.1:0-25000 GCA_030704885.1 Cynegetis impunctata
TTATAACACTATATTTCCGATATTTCGACAATGATTATTGTCATCTTCAGGGAAGCTACAAAATAAGCACAAAAGAAAATCAAACAAATGCTCCATAACGGCCAACAGTAACAATACTCACTGTGTCTTTGAGAATGATTGCAAAAGATGTAAAAATCGAGAAAATAATATTTTCCTCTAAATTAACTGTGTTTTGTTTTATTTTATTGTTACCATTTTAACTTATAATGTTAGTTGATGATCATCACATTTTGTGTTCTCGATCAATAATGTTTTATAGAAATCAATAATGCTTTATCTCTATTTTTACATCTTTTGCAATCATTCTCAAAGACAGAGTGAGTATTGTTACTGTTGGCCGTTATGGAGCATTTGTTTGATTTTCTTTTGTGCTTATTTTGTAGCTTCCCTGAAGATGACAATAATCATTGTCGAAATATCGGAAATATAGTGTTATAAGAGTACACGTTTTGCTTGCTGCTATACCCAAATATTATTATCCTAATTATATATATATATATATATATATATATATATATATATATATATATATATATATATATATATATATATATAATATATATATATATATATATATATATATATATATATATATATATATATATATATATATTTATATATATATATATATATATATATATATTTATTTATTTATTTATTTAAATATACATTAGGTAATCAAATATAATAAGGCTAAATCTACAGTCTCATATCATTTATGACATCATTGATTAGTCTGCCTGATCATCATCATAATGTCCTTAACATCTAATCTCTCTGAAGATTCAGATAAATAAAAATTACTTCTATAAACACATCGAATTTTATTTTAATGCACAATATAGCATTGAAAGAATTTGTTGGGGAATTGAATTTGTAACTATAAATATAATACACCTAGATTTAGATGTGTTGGAGAAGAGATGAAAGCATTGGAATGTTTTTATAATCAGTGAATGTTTGGATCACGTGTACACCTGTATAAACGGATATAATAGGTGGTAGCTGAAAATAATTGAAACATTCGGTGATCAAACGAAAGAGCATCTTGATTTCCGACGAAATAAGAATTCACAATGTTGAGAATTTGTGAAAACTCACAATTTTTTTATTGTAGAATTCGGTCCTTTAGCTCTAGAGAGAAGTTCTTTGTTTTCGAAAAAGAACAAACGCAACTTATCTGTCCCATGTGGCTCCTGAGAGCTGACAATCCTTAGATAGGTGTTGTGAAGGCCAGTGGCATAGCGAGATGGTTTTAGGAGTTAAATTCACCCCCAGATTGACGAAAGAAACAAAACGACGAAAAGTCATTTTTAGATATTTATGAATAGACCAAAACAATATGTAATGAGTTTAATATTACAATTTTACAACCTAGAACCACTCATCGGCAAACTAACAGTAATAATGAAATAAGGAATATTATCGAAGATCTATTTATATTCCGATTCTAGACCAAACAATGAAGGCAATAGATGTAAAATTTATAAATCACATAATTACTCTTGAACCTTCTCAAAAACTATTATGTAATAATAGTAGTTTAGACATTCAAGAAATTTTGAATTCCACCAAACAGCTTTTGGAATTTTATGAACTGGATGACTCTGCTGCTATGGAAGAAGTTACACTTTGGCTTCAATTTATAAAAAATAAATTGAAAAGCCACAGAGTGCGATTGAGGCGTTGGAAACATGCAATAAAAATTTATCTTCAACAATCCATAACTTTTCAATTATAATGGCAAAGATCATTTTCTTCCCTAAAATTTCTCGAAAATTATTTGCGGAATTCTTAGTTCTGATGATTATACATTCAGATATTTCATTGTGGAAGACAAAGTTCTTGATATCTTAGTTCTTCAATGTCACCGTTAATTTTGAATGGAATTTATTATGTTGATATATCTTTTGTTTATTGTTTCAATTTCTTGAGTATACTAATACTCATTGCCTTAAAGTATTTTTGTCATTGTCATTCATGATTTTTAACGGTATTTCATATGTATGTTGTTTAAAACTTGGGTATACTCATTATCTGATAGATTTTGTTTATTGTATTTTATTAAATGTACTTTATTCATGTACGTTTCGTTTTGTTTTCCATAATTTGTTCTCGTTTTTTATACTCTCCCCAATTTTTTTTGGAAAGCCCTTATATAAAATTTTGGCTACACCACTGGAGAACGTCTTTCTAATGATGTGCCTTATAGTAGGGGAGCCGAAAATGCTAAATGTGATTTACTCGAGCATCGTAGGGACCTTTTGGATTGTGAAGATTAGATGCTAAAACGAAAAAAAGGGTTATATGATGTATGCCATTTTACTGGGGCGGAAAACGTGTGCAGATCTTCAAAAATGTGAAAAAAATCGTTATATTATAGAAATACTCGAGAGTGTCAGATATTAATAGTTTATACAGCCCACATTGTCTCTGATAACAAAGGTAAGTTAATCTGCCAGTTTGCATGGTGGGGGTGACCGTACGAGACCAAAACTCATATCCGATATTCAAAAATGCAGAAAAAAATCGTGACATTTCCATGAAAATAAGAATAAAAATTTTTTGTAATCCCATACTGTTATTTTGATTTAACGGTATTCAGATGACAATTGAAAAGTCAGTGTTAACGGCCGCCGGCCGTTATAATTTCATAACGGCCGGCGGCCGTTAAGGAATCACTTGTTCAAATATTTATTTCAAAACATCATTCTGTTTACAATAACAACATTGAAATCTTGGTCCACAGCGAGTTGGGAGAATAAACCTCTGATTTTCATTTCGCATAGGCTAATAATGCATTTTCATTAACCACCTTTACATACTTGCTTTTACGCCACATTTCAAAATTTTCATATTTTTTTTGATATCGCTCTTGAGTTATTTTCGGTAGTTAATCAACACTCGCTGCACTGCACATGATTCTCCTAATATTTCTAAAGGAATTTGATTTTGTTCCTCAATTTCATCAATTTCATCCATGGTCGTCGTTAAAGCAAATTTGAGAACACAAAAAACTGACGTTGTTTATAAAACTGTCAAACTGTTCCATGACAACAGAGTGCACGACGTTGGGATTTTTCTTTAGAATTGCGAGGTACGGGATTTTTTCTTTCTTTGGAATCAAAATATAATCTTTCAACGGAATTACGAAACATTTTTAACGACACACGGCCGATACGCAAATAACGGATTCGGTTAGTTATAATCCGAGGCGCAGCCGAGGATTATAATATCCAACCTCATCCGTTATTTGCTACATATCGGCCTTGTTACGTTAATAACTATAACCGTGCTCGAGAATGTCAAGGTGATGTTTTCTTTTTGAAATTTTTTTAGTCTCCTATTTCCTTATGCCACGTGCAAATCGTCGGATTAGTGAAATGCATACTCTTCTGCATGTAATTAGCTCACCTTGCCTCAATCTGACACGCTCGAGTTTTTCGAACGATAGATTTTTTTTACTAATCTGTTCGGCTGCCCTAGACGAACGCCCCCATATTAAGGATTCATGTATGGCGAGGATACCTAACAGGGTGCAAGGTTTCCCCCAATATTTTACTCTGCCGCGCTTGAGTAAATCCTAAAATCCCCGCTTGGGCTCCCCTACTATTACTTAGTGGTCCGACTCCTGCCTGAGGTAGGGCAGCCCTCCAAAGGGTAAATTTTGTGTGTAAGGTTCGATTTTTTCCAGTGGCTTGGCCGGTAAGTTACTTGGGTCAGCTCTAGGATTAAATATCTACTCATTTGGTTACTTTTCAAGAAAACGCTGTGCATTTTTAGGGACGCAACCAACAGACTTGGGACTTCATTGAATAGGTTCCTGATATATTACCATACAAATCCACCTAAAGAGAGCCGTCTTGGTCAAACAGATCGCTGAAAATTGGCAATTTGGGAATTTCACTCATGAAAACTATTTTTGAGAGATTAGGAGAATATAAGAGGCATCAAACTATAACAAGGGTTCTTCAACTATGCGAAGTGTGACAAATAAAATCTTCATTTACGAAAGAGAAAAAAAATTGACATATTTTATTACTTTGTATGGTGTATGCAGGGATACATATTGCTCAGTCCAAACAATTCGCCTTAAATAGCCACCTAAATTCTAAGCTTTAAAGATATTTTTGTATAGAATGTCTTCTATATATAAAATGAATTTTGATAAATTAAGAGAGGCTGTGGGTGAGAAAAATGGTTCGAAAGTTGAGTCACTTCATCAGGAATGCCAAAGGACATGCAATTTTACCATGGAGTATTCAACTATGTCAAGGGGTGTATAATTTGAACCATAGCTGCAGTGCCGGATTAAGCCAGCACGGGGCCTGTAGAAAATTCGTCCAAGAGGCCCTTGGTTCGCTTTAGGTTCTCAAGTTTATGGCATTGAACTCAGATTAGAGAATAAAACCGAAAGTGTGTGTGCGTGACAACCCGGAGCGGCTATGTAGGAACACGTGTATCTGTGTTGTGCGTGTAAATGATACCAGTTTTGGAAATAAACTTCCTATATTTTCTTATTACTTTTACAAATCAAACTGGTTGGCTTTTTTCAACTTTGCTAATAAAATAGTTCGTATATTATTTTAAATATGCATTAGGTACAATCAAAGCTACATACACACAATCAAATTCAATATTCATGTAAGTAAATGACATCCATGATACTTGTGAAAACTATTTGAGCCAATTTGCCTACGGTCAGAGTTAGCTGATTGGGATTGATCCATGAGAACTGACAAGAAACTTCGACTACTCTTTTTCATTCGCCAGGGGGTCACAAGTGTTGGTGTTACAATAATATGGTGGAATGTAAACAAAAATACAATGCTAGACTAACATCTAAAGAACTTTTTACAGTTTCTTACATTGTTACAAATATAAATGTTCATCAAATTATAATAGTTTGATAGTCAATAGAATCCTATTTTATTTGTTCGGGCTTTACGACCAGCTCTATAGATGACAATATCAGGGAATTCCCTTGTTATTTTTGCAGTTCTACAAACTTGCGTTTAGTGCTGTGCAAGTACTACAAACACATAACTTGTGCGGCCAGCGCTCAATTTTCAGAAATGTGGTACAACTTTAAATTATTGCTGTAGATTTTGACACCAACGTTTGTCGTGTTAGGTATTATACAACCTATATATCTACGATTTAACGTGACGAAATCGAGTTTTAGATTTTCAGGTGTGAGTGAAGCATAGCCTAAGCGTTTCGCGTTTAAGGCATGCAAGATATTTAACGCTTATCTAAACTTATTTTTTTTTACTGTCAGACAGGCGTTGGAGCGCGGGGCCCGTAGCATTTGCTACTCTTGCTACGTGGCTAATCCAGCACTGCATAGCTTAAAGGTGGTCATGGAACACTTATGAGTATCATCTTCGAGTTAATTTCAATCTAACAAGAAATGCATTGATGCAGTAAACTCCAAGATATTTCGGAATCGAAACCATTCCCATTAAATGCCCACCTAAATACTGAACTTTGTTTTTTTTTATTATTTAGGAACAAATAAAAATTGATAAAATTTTATTTAAAAATCACAGGACGACAAGTGCCACGATGGGTGACCATGTACATAAATTGACTAAATATATTAGAAATTTAGTGCAACAAATTTATTATAAGAGCTAATTTTATTTAGGCATGTGTGGTAAAGGGTTTATAAAGGTTAATTTCGATAATATACCTTAATTTCGATAATATACCTGATGTAGAGATAACATCTTGTGGAACATTTAAAAACATTTTTTAGGGTTTTGTTTTTGTAGTATTCGTACATAATGATACAAAGCAAGCACAATTACTTTTAAGGTTTGATATTTTGGATATATTCATTCATATATTGAGGATAACAACAAGTTTTAATCGATTGAAAGTTAGAACACTGAATATAGTACTTATAAACTTTAAAATAAAAACACTTGGCTTATGTTTGACAATATAAAAAATATTTAGATACTGTATTTAGCAGTAACGAAAAGTCGACATGTTTCGAGTTATGAACTCATTATCAAGACTGACTACAGGAGAGTATTACATCCTAATTTATAAAACAGACAAAAGCAAAGGTGATACCTGAAAATCAATTTGTTCGTTTACAAGGGGTAAATGATTATTATGGGCGGAACTTATTTCGAGAATTTCAAGAAGGTCAAGGCGTTTGCCTTTGTTACCTGAATGTAACAATTTGGTTTTGTTGAAATCCAGGAAGTGATTGTTTCACCAAGTGATGTGCGAGAATTCAATCTCAGTTGTTAGAACACTGTATCACCTATGTGCTACAATAAAAAGAAATTAACATTGTGACGTCACACGCGCTCATCTTTTTTCGGAAACTGTCGAAGTGCTTTCGGCACTAGATTCAAAAATGTACTTTCAATTTAATATAGCTTTTTAATTAGGACGACAACAATAGAACTAAAAATTGTTTTGTTTTAAAACATATATATATATATATATATATATATATATATATATATATATATATATATATATTTATATATATGATCTTTCCATTCATCACAAAAAAGATCTGCATGTAGCTGTTTCGGTATTATTAGATCTCTTCAGTGCAGCTTACCTGACTCGGAATGAATTCGCATATTTCTAATTTTTCCCCAATACAAATCGCGGCCGAACTACTGTATGGATAACAAGCCATAGCGCCCTCCACCAAAGATATAAGGAACCGAAAACCACTTGTTTAGATAGAAAATGTAGAATTCCTTTTCCTATTCACTTTATGTGATATATGAAATTGACTATGGTCATCTAGTATATTATATATAAATTGGCTATGCATCTATTTTGCTGTAGGTTGAAGACCTAGCCTGAACTATCTTAAATCTTATTCTACAGAAAATGTCCGCCAACGTCTATACAAAGAGTCGTTTTTTGCAATAGTCAGGTTTGAGTAATATGGAACTAGCTTAGTTTGAGAGTTACCATAGTCACGATTCTCTGATTTATTGTACTAGGTTCTGAAAGAAAGAAAAGTAAAATGAAGTGCAACGAGCAAGTTCACGGTCAGATATGAATTATGGGTGGCCGATATCGTTTTTTAAATCATTATGAGCCATTGTGGAGTTGTGGAGCTCTTTTTAATTCTGTGCGATTTTACCAATTTGATCATTTGGAGAATATATATAACTGGTTAGGATGAATTCTTAACAATGATACTCTGTTTATTAAAAATTGGCGAAACACGCCAATTTCAGTATCAAGGAGGACAACTTTTGTGGTATTTGTTGTTGTATTATATTTAACCCCTTCAGCCCCAGCGCACCTACCCCTGAAATTTTAAATACCAATGCCCATTTATTTACCTATTTTTGAAATTCTTATGTAATTCTAATTAATTAATTCATTAAATTTATATAATACAAGTTTTCAGTGGTGTTATGTTCACTGTACCACAATAGCCATTCATTTGAAAGCAATAAATGATAATTATGTATCAAATTTTTTCCCTTTTGCCCTTTGAAATCACGAAATATATTTTTCAACAACTGATTAGGATCATCAGTATTTGTTTAGAAAAAATCGGATTTTATTTTTTCCACTCATTTTTTTCTTTAGTGCATTTACTTCTCATAGATTATGAACAAATCGACAACAAACTGAAATCTAAAGTTATAAGTACTGCAATTTCGAGGAAAAAATTGAAAATAGATGAAACTCGTCTAAATTACCTGATAATTTCAAAAATAGCAAAACAAATGGGAATTGCTATTCGAAATTTCAGGGTAGGTGCGCTGGGCCTGAAGGGGTTAGATATAATACAACAACAAATACCCCAAAAGTCCCCCTTAATACTGAAATTGACGTGTTTCGCCAAATTTTCATTGTATCATTAGTTAAGGAATATTGAGTGCTACTCGTTCTCAAATTGACAGCCTGTATGTAATGTGATGCATATACTGTATATACATACAGACAGTAGAATAAAATGAAATTTCAATGTTTATGTTAAACAAACCTTCATGACAACGTTCATTTATTAATGAAAACATAAAATACTACAAAATGGACGAATTCTAATAGCTAAAATCATAAAGACAGTGGTTATACTCAGAAACTTCAATTTATCTTAATTTGTGAGTTTTCGGAAATTTGCCCATACAATTAGAAGCAGTTGTTTTTTTTTGTAGATATTTTTTGTAAATTCTCACTAATAATAGGCAGTGGACATTCAGTTGAAAATTATAATTTTTTTAAATGCTTATAAAATATCTACTTTCAAAATAAATAAAACTATGGTTCATATCCCGATCCTAAAGACAATGACAAAAATATAATATACCTAATCAATTAGGTTATAATATGATGATCGATTTAGTAATAGTTGATATATAGCTTGAAATTGGCATACTTGATTGTTATTATTTTTAGAGAATGATAGTTGACGTAATCCATTATGTCTACTGCTATACGATAGAATTATTGATATATGCTATTACACACTTAAGTTTCACTTTTACAGTGATATAGTGTCTATCAAGCCTTGAGTGATTTATTTAGTTCATGGAAGTTAGATCGATATAAATGAAAATTAGATGATTAATATCTGTTTTTCCAAATATATATTAGTTCCAAAATTATCCTACTTGTGTCCAACTGTATTATTGCAGGTCAAAATCATAATTACTTCGAAAAAATATTTTATTATCAGTATATATATACAGTCTAGATAATGCATATTATTCTTTAATTATAATATAATTAATTACTATTTCAAATTTTGGATTGATATGGCGGATACCGGCGGTACTTGATGTTGAATAATAAACATATATATATATATATTTATATATATATATAATATATATATATATATATATATATATATATATATATATATATATTTATATATATATATATATATATGTATGTATATATATATATATATATAATATATATATATATATATATATATATATGTGTATATATATATATATATGTATATATATATATATATATATATATATATATGTATATATATATATATATATATATATATATATATATATATTTATATATATATATATATATATGTATGTATGTATATATATATATACACTTTACACTAGCAACCCACCCCGGCTCCGCACGGGTGCAATGAAGATACTAATATGGGGCACCCCCTCTCGCCACCGCTGCCAGCCGCTACGAAATGTACGGCCCGCCAGCCGATATACCTCTGCTTTTTAAATCTCTGATATATTCTAATATATCCATTTTTAATAAATGCTATTCAGGGCAGTTTTGATCTGTTGTACCTACATGAAATGTAGGTACAACGGTTGTAATGCATTCAATTGGATAAGGAATAATACTGTATTGTATAAAATAGCTTGGTGTTTAACACATATTTTTTTTGTGATATGTAAAATATTAAAATGGTTATTGTGGGTAATCAACATAAATAATATATACTATCGCTGTCTTTTTTATGGATCTCTTCAAGATATACAATTCCGCAGTACATTAATTTGATCTATCTCGTGGGGTTTAGTCAGCGTTTGCGATTTAAGAGCACACAAATATATTTTTCGGCTTTTCTGTATTATAATAAATATGTTTAATACATATAAACCTTCCTCTTGAATCAATCTATCTATTGCTGGAAACTGAAAATCTAAGAGCAAACAGACGGCGAAAGCGACTTTATTCTATTCTATGTATATATACAGCGTGATTCATTAATATGTGTAAATATTTAAACTGGAAAATTTTGAGCTCAAAATATGAAGATCTAACCTGATTTTCTTATACAAAATATTTCTCCTTACTTATTTACAGGGTGTTTCATATAAATTATTAAAAATGAATTTTCTTCATTACTCTAATGCTGCTGGATATTTCTTTATGATATAATATTTATTTTACGTAATACATGCAATCGTATGACAGAAAACACTGAGATAACTCGTACATAAAAATCAAAAGAATTATGCAGCCATATGTTCAACGTTAAATATCTCGAAAAATAGTGGCTCTAGCGTTACGAAAAAAGAATGACTTATTTACAGAAAAAATATTAGAGAATCGAAAAATTATACTAAAATGACAATTCTGCCAGTGACGTAGAATTAAGGAAACGAGAACTCTTCCCGTGCCCCTGCCGTACGCCACTGGTGATAGCGAGAAAGTCTACTTTACTATTATTTGATGTGTCCCAAACTACTTTAACTTACTGCCAAATATCATAAAGAAATATCAAGCAGCATTGAAGTAATGAACAAAATTCATTTTTAATAATCTAAATAAAACACCCTGTAAATCAGTAAGGAGGAATATTTTGTCTGAACAAATTGGGTTAGATCTTCATATTTTGAACTCAAAATTTTCCGTTGAAATATTTACACATATTAATGATCACCCTATATATATATATATAATATATATATATATATATATATATATATATATATATAATATATTATATATATATATATATATATATATATATATGTATGTATTTATGTATCAGAACTAAAAAAAATTTCGTAGTCTAAAATGGACAAGAAGTAAGAACCACTCCCGCATCTGACTAATGACTGTCAATGCAGAGCAAATGCCTATTATTCTCGGGGAAAATACAAATTAGAATGTAATAATACATAATTTCATTTCCAACAGAAAACACTTTCTAGCAAAAAGAAATTCAGGAAATTATACCAGTAACATATTTGGAATATTTATCTGGCCATGAACGACGACGAAACATATATAAAACATCTGGGTATATTATATCAGTAAAACTCATATTTAGCTTTCATGCCAATTACATACTTTCAGCTTGAGCGTACATAATAAACAAGTACTCAGTATTGTTTGAAGCATTTAAAAAAACACTTCTACTGATATACTCCGTTTAGGTATGGCTTAACAGACTGCTACGTATTGTCTACGACAGTTTTCTCGCTGAATGGATATGTCACGTTTTGTAATAAGAACGCAAAAGTAATAAATAAGTTTCTGTAAGAAAAGTTATTATATTTGCTCTTTTTGTTCTCATATTCATTGTTGGGATATTTATTTCAATAGAGTTGAATTTGTTATAATAGTTATTTCAGGTCAGAAATATCTTCTAATTTATATAGATTCATGATTGAATATTTCTGATAATACAATTATTTAACTAAGCCAGAGAGATTCCACTGCTGTTTTTTGTTGGGGTATATCTTGTCATTTTGAATCAAAGTAACCTTTACTTGATGAAAAATCATATTAAGAAATAAGAACACGTTTATTTAAACTTAATTTTGACTACATTTACAATTAAATGACAACTCTTTTGACAACACGTGTTATCGAAACAATTGTCATTTAATAATTGTAAATTTAATGGAAATTAAGTTCAAAAATTTCTATCGCAGCGAGCTGCATTAGAAGAGCAGGTTTTCATAACGTATCCAGTTCAAAAAAATATATTCATTGAATTAATATTTTTTTTCCAAATCAAAAAAAAAAATGCGCCCTCTAATGTGTAACAATATTTATTTCCTCCCCAGGGGATCAACTCCCCCAACCAATTCGTACCAAAACCAATCACATCCGAGGTATCATACGAAACTACGTACTTACAAACTTTCAACCCTATTTCTATAAAATTGCGCTCTTTATCGTACGAAAAAGATTTATTTCCTCCTACGGGGGGTCAACCCTCCAACCAATTCTAAGAAATAAATAGCATCCAAGATATCGTACGAAACTACCTACCTACAAAGTTTCAACCCTATGCTAGCAACATTGCGCCTTGTATCGTGTAAACAAGATTTATTTCTCTGGGGGGCAACCCCCCAACCAATTCGCATTAAAACCTATCCCGTTCAATCTATCATACGGAACTACCTACTCACAAACTTTCAAACCTATTTCTCCAAAATTACGCCCTTTATCATGTAAACAAGATTTATTTCTTTCCTCAGGGGGTCAACCCCCAACCAATTCAAACCAAAACCAATCCTATCCATATCATCTTTCGAAAATACCTACTTACAAACTTTTAACTCTATTACTCCAAAATTGCGACCTTAATCATGTAAACAAGATTTATTTCTTCCCCCAGGGGGCCAACCCCTGTTAAATAGAGTAATATCTGAGCTCCCCTTAGCGAAAGATGAAATTGTGTTAAAACTTTGTCTGAGTGCGTTCAAAATGATTCCTAGGTGGTAATTTTCTTCGAATTGTTCATAAACGTAGTAATCTTTGGGGCCTTTTCGTGCTCAAATGATTTACGATGCTGCGTTGAAGAACAAACACAGTAGCACAGTATTTGAAATCAGTGTTCGAGAATGCATAAATGAACATCAACAGATTATTGCCGTGACCTTTACAGATAAAATGCCGTTGAATGTCTTTATACAAGACAGATGTGACTGTTGCTTTTATTTTAGATTTGACATTGTGTCCTTCGTTAAGAATATCTATTTTTTATTTAGACACCTGTGTTACCACATCAAGGATTTAGAGCCGCAGATTCAAGGCGTAATCGTGAAATGCATTTTAGATTAAGACAGATTCAAATAACGAATAACGGTGAATGTTTTTATGGATGATGCGTATCTCTCTCTAAGTAATTGTTGATGACATATTTCGTAGTTTTTCTTTTTGTTGATGTGACACTTCGAGCACAAAATTATTCACGATTAATGAATTGCTGAATGTAGCTGATAATAATGGTAATGAATTTAAAAACAATTCAGCTTATACTGGATTAATACAAATATATCAATATATGAATAACGGAGATGAACCTTATTGAGGTTAATGTTTATAAATCGAATCTTTTATTCGAATTCAGTAACTTATGCTCAAGTTTTAATTTCACAATTATTCCTTTCGGGCATAAATATATATATATATATTTATATATATATATATATATATATATATATATATATATATATATATATATATATATATATATATATATATATATATATATATATATACAGGGTGTCCCACCGGGAAAGAACGCGATCTGTATATGGAAAACTACACAGGAAAATTTTGAAAATTTGTCAGTATACTAATGTCTATAGGGGCAACTCGACTAAAATATTTTCAAGATAGTGGCATTTCCGGTTATACCGGAAGTAGATACCAACTTGCTTATTTGAAATAAGATACCCTATATATTAATACGTTTTTGAGTTCTAAGCAAGATTCTAGGCAGATTTGATGTATTATGCTCCATACCTAAGTCTAAGCGTTTTTGACATATTTAGGTTTTTATGTCAAAAATGCCGATATCAAGCCCTAATATAATTATCAATTGTTCCTATGAGAAAGTCTTTTTTACTTACTTTGGGTTAGATTCCTTGTTGAAAAAGACCTACTTTAATAGATTTAGTATAATATTTGGATAACTAGTCATACAGAGTGTTCAAAAAATAAGATCTAAAATGAGATTGAGCAAACTGACAACAATCAATTTTTTCAAATGGAAACTCCCCATTTTTCTTATTTTGTAGTATTTAACTTGTAAAAAGAAGGTAACTTTGTATGAGGTTATATATACCTAAAATTTGAAGTTTTCGAAATATTGCCAATTTAATATTTTTATATGGCGATTTTGCATTTAATCGTTTAACAATTAGATCTAGGATAGCCACGATTGTATTTGACATTTCAAATCATCGTAATGGCACGCTTATATTATACAAACGAAGATTATTTAAACTTATTTGTTATGCATGGACAATGTGATCAAGTTATTTCAAGAACATGTGATACAATTGTGACACCTTATCCTCAAAAACAGAAACACATGAATTTTGATATCTCAACATCTTGCGGAATTTTGAAGTTGACTATTTAGACAACCTTTTCTACCAACATGATGGGGCAGCTTCACATAATGCCCATTTGGTCAATAAATATCTGGAAAACTTATTTTACGATCGATGGATAGCCAACAATGTACCAAATCTTTGGCCACCTCGCTCCCCGGAGCTACCAGTACTCGATTTTTATTTACGGGGAACAGTGAAAAATAACGTGTATAAAACATCAGTGACCACCATGGAAGACTGCATGAGGCGTGTTAGAACAGAATTTGAAGACCTGGACCCCATGTCAATTAGAAGAGCCACCCATGAACAATTGCTGCTTAGATGCGAAAAATGTTTAGAAGTTCAAGGACACCAATTAGAACATTTACTGAAATAATTTTTTTAACATTTGTATTTCCAATTTCGATATCAAAATTTTCATTTTCAATAACTGGTTTATTTCTGTATACTTTTCATTTGCGGATCCAAAGTTATTCAAGCTTTCTATAATTCTTCTAATAGTATATGGTGATGGTTTTCGTTTTTTTTGGATATCGTGTCACAAATGAATCACATGTTCTTGGAATAACTTCATCACATTTTCCACAATAAATAAAAAAATTAATACATAATAAATAAGTTTAAATAATTTTTGTTTGTATAATTAACCGGGGTGCCATTACGATGATTTGAAATGTCAAATACGATCGTGGCTATCCTAGATCTAATTGTTTAACGATTAAATGCAAAATCGCCATATAAAAATTGTAATTGGCAATATTTCGAAAACTTCTAGGAAAAATTTTAGGTGTAGATAACCTTATACAAAGTTACCTTTTTTTAAATGCTAAATACTACAAAATTGAAAAAATTGATTTTTGACGGTTTTCTCAATATCATTTTAGGATTTATTTTTTGAACACCCTGTATGATTAGTTATCCAAATATTATACTAAATCTATTAGAGTAGGTCTTTTTCAACAAGGTGTAAAAACTAAAGTTAGTAATAAGGGCTACCTTATAGGAACAATTGATAATTATATTAGGGATTGCAATCGTCATTTTTGACATAAAAACCTAAATATGTCAAAAACGCTTAGACGTACGTATAGAACATAATTCATAAAATCTGCCTAGAATTTTGCGTAGAACCCAAAAACGTATTAATATACAGGGTATCCTATTTAAAATAAACAAGTTGGCATCTACTTCCGGTATAACCGGAAGTGTCACCATCTTGGAAATATTTTAGTCGAGTTGCCCCTATTGACATAAGTATACTGTCAACTACAGATCGCGTTCTTTCCCGGTGGGACACCCTATATATATATATAAACCTATATATATATATATATATATATATATATATATATATATATATATATATATAAACCTATATATATATATATATACATATATATATATATATATATATATATATATATATATATAAACCTATATATATATATAATTATATATATATATATATATATAATATATATATATATATATATATATATATATATATATATCGTTTTCCTTATTCAAATACTCATTTTTCAAGGCATACCGACCGAGAAAAGGATGAAAATATTCTTATATAAAAATATGAGCTGCTATACGGAGGTAGAAGTAATGAAATTCCCATTCATCCTTGAAGAGATGATGTTAGAAACTTCTACATCTGTGCCACACCACACATGATGAAAATACTAGACAGTCTGTTTAAGCCTTCAATGTGCCGATTGAGTGCTCATCTTAGAAACTATGAAGTGGCTATGTGTATTTGATGTCGTTGTTCACTCGGTCGATGGATGGAAAACTATCGATGAGCTCGTTGAAGAGCGTAAGAGACTGTCTAGAATTTCCATGGTGTATGGCACGGATTTAGAATTTTCTAACATTCTCCCTTGAATGTCGTAGAGTCTCATGAATACTAGCTTTTACTCGCTCCTTCTCTCCGCGTTGATGCCCTTAAATAACTGTCACTGAAGAATGAAAATAAATAAATTAATTTTATTTGAATTGATTTCAGTTGGTTGAGCTCCCATTTATTAAGTTTAGTTTTTTTAGAAATAAGTACATCCAAAAGAGCTGATGGTTTACTATATTGAATAGTGACTTGACCACCGGTATTTACCACTTATCGGAACGACATAATGTTAATCCAATCGCTGTAACTCTTCGTCGGAAGATAATACGAGGGCAATTCAGAAACTAACCTCCGGTTGATTGAAAAAAATACACCAAGTTAAGTAAAAATATTTTAATATATACATCTTACAACTACATCTTTGCACTATTTTCCGACATAGTCTCCATAACGATTGAGGCACTTATTTCGTATCTCTTCACAAGCTTTGAAATTCCTTCTGCATAAAATCACCCGCTTGTGCCTTGAGCCAGCCTGTGACCGCATTCTTTGAGCTCTTCGTCGTCATCAAACCGCTGGGACCCGAGCCATTTCTTCATATGCATGAAGAGGTGATAATCGCTTGGCGCCAGATCTGGGCTGTAAGGTGGATGGTTGAAAACGTCCCACTTTGAAGGACTCAAGAAGGGCTTGTTGTTCTGCGAGCAGAGTGAGGACGGGCATTATCGTGCAAAAAAACGATACCGGAAGTCAGCATACCACGGCGTTTGTTCTGTATAGCCCGTCGTAATGTTTTTAGTGTTTCACAGTACACGTCTTGATAATGGTCGTCCCACGTTCCATGAATTCAACCAACAACACCCCTTTGGCATCCCAAAACCACCGTTGCCATCAGTTTTCTGGCAGAAAAATCTTGCCGGGCTTTTTTTGGTTTGGTAGGCGAATCTGAATGTGCCCACATCTTTGATTGTTCTTTTGTCTCAGGGTTCACGTACTTAATCCAGGTTTCGTCAACCGGTCACGATTCTGTTTTAACAATGGTTCTCCTTCGTCCTCATAACGTGACAGAAAGTCTAATGCAGAGGTCATTCTTTGAGTTTTGTGGTGGTCGGTAAGAATTTTGGGCACCCATCGTGCACAGAACTTACGGTAACCCAATCTTGCTGTCACTATCTCGTACAAAAGAGTCTTAGAAATCTGTGGGAAAATCAGTAGACAACTCCGCCATTTGTGAAACGTCGATTTTCACGAACTTTTGCATCAACTGTCTGAACGAGTTCGTCAGTCACCAAGGATGGTCTACCACTCCTCTCTTCATCATGAACGTTTTCTCGTCCACTTTTAAATAACGTACCCATTCACGGACAATTCCTTCACTCATAAATTTTGGTCCGTACACGGCACAAAGCTCACGATGAATAGCTGCTGTAGATTATCCTTTGGCTGTAAAAAACCTTATAACAGCACGCACTTCACATTTGGCGGGATTTTCTATTGCAGCACACATTTCAAACTGCCACAAAAACTAAACTAGCGCAGGTACGATGTTCACTCGACTACGGCTTGATGCCGACTGACCTGCTGAGCGTGTGAATGCACAGATGGCGCGCTACTCCCCCCACTACCCGTACTGTGACCAATCGGAGGTTAGTTTCTGAATTGCCCTCGTATATGCCAACACCAATTTTTTGCCCTTCAGAAACTATAGGTATTGTGTTATTTAAATTATTTTTGAAAATAAGTAAACAAAATTTTATATTGATTAGTTGAGTAGTTTACGCGTGAAAGCGTAAGAAACAAATAAGCTTCAATTCGTATTTATAATATTAGTTAGGATATATATATATATATATATATATATATATATATATATATATATATATATATATATATATTTATATTTTTATATTTTTTTATTTATATATATATATATATATATATATATATATATATATATCATAATCATCATCATCATCATGCAGCCATTCGCGTCCACTGCTGGACATAGGCCTCCCTTAATCCTTTCCATCTTGAACGGTCCCCAGCAACCGTCATCCAACTGGGGACTGCCCTCTTTATGTCGTCGGACCAGCGTGTTGGTGG
This sequence comes from Cynegetis impunctata, assembly GCA_030704885.1. Lineage (NCBI taxonomy): Eukaryota > Metazoa > Arthropoda > Insecta > Coleoptera > Coccinellidae > Cynegetis > Cynegetis impunctata. The sequence goes on from JARQZK010001629.1 coordinate 17,788, forward strand.
GCGTCCTCTGCTTCTAAAGGCATCTGCTCTGGGTCTCCATTCTATAATTCTCTTCGTCCATCTGTTATCACCTCTTCTGGCCACATGGCCTGCCCAATTCCACTTCAAGCAGGTTATTCTTTCCACCGCATCAGTTACTTTTGTCTTCCTTCGTAATGTTTCGTTTGGTATCCTATCCCTCAAGGATACACCTAACATCGCTCTTTCCATTCTTCGCTGCATTACCTGGATTTTGTTTATGGTGGTCTTCGTCAAAGTTAGGGTTTCGGCGCCGTAGGTTAATACAGGTAAAATGCAATGATTGAAAACCTTTCTCTTCAAACAGACTGGGATTTAAGATTTGAACACATGGTAAAGCTTACCAAATGCAGCCCAAGTTAAGCCTATTCTCCTGTTCAATTCACAAGTCTGATTGTCTCTACTAATGCGGATTTCATGTCCTAGGTATTTATAGGAATATAATTGTTCGATACTCTGGCCGTTTACATATAGGTTTTCGCTCATTACAAGATTTGTCATGTATATATATATATATATATATATATATATATATATATATTGTTTGTATCTTAGTTATTACATTTCTCATACAATTTAAGATGGTGTAGACATTGAATAATGATTTCGTATTATAGATGATTGGTTCGTCGAAACTTTCTTCATGATTTCATATTCATATTCAACGTAGATTCGACTATTGCGTAACACGTTACACATCGATTTTTAATATTGTAGACAATTTAACGCTATATAAATACTGAAAGTTAAATGTTTCTAATTTGCAGATATCAATCAAAATTTATGAAAATTCTTTTCAGCTATCTGAACCTTGCCAATTTCTATATCCCTGTAACATGTTATATTATGATAAAACCACTCACCCAGCTATTGTCATCTTCCTTGTCTTCCTCGTAGTCTTCATCGAAGTAATTCTCGAAAATTTCCGCCGGTTTAGGGGTCGTCGTTGTCGTAGTTGTTCTTCCATACCAGGAATTGTGTCTCAGCTTATTGTGCACCTCACCGTTCACACTTCTATCGTTACTACCTAACTTCAGATTATTTATTCTAGTCATCACTTTGTCCAAATTTGGAAATCTTGACTGATGACGCAACTTTAGTGTACTTAAGCTATTATAGCTGTTATATTTGTTGCTATTATAATTATCGTTATATAAATTATATTCTCCCACAGATCTCTTAACCATATTTCGTCTACCGTCCCGTTCGAACTTTGAACGGATTTCCGCGGCTAAAGCACAGGCACAAATATAAATAACCACTATGTGAACACTTGAAATCCACATTGTCCTCACGTTTTTCTGTCATTTATTCAGCATTTCTGGCAGCTATGCCTTTAAGAAACGTCTAGATGGTTGATTTTGTAGAATAACCTGAAACAAATAATAATATTATAACTGAGAACTAACTACTCTTGAAAATGGGATAGTATCCCCAAACATATTTGTCGAATATTGTAATACTTTCATATTGGCAAAAGCATTACTTCTGAAAATGGAATAGTAGGTAATAGTAGTACATAAAGTGAAGAAGGAATTATTCTTCAATAATTCAAACAAATTATCAAACAACAATCCAAAAGTGAATTATATTTGTTTGATAATTTTTTCAAATTATGATGAATTTTCCTGCTTTACTTTATGTAATATATTACATTGACCATGATCAACTTGTATATTTTTCATGATTTGATAGTTGAATATTTCGAAAATCGCAACAAATATTCACGGAGCGCACTCTCGTGAGTATGGCCATAGTGTTTAAAAACGCTATATTAGCGTGCTTTGGAATCTCCTACGCCATAGTTGCAGAGTAGACATTTCATGTCAGGAAGTATGTATTCTCGCGATAGGATTCTGCATTTTCGATATAAGCGGTGGATTGTTGGCTTCCGATATCTTTGGTGGAGGGCGCTCTGGTTTGTTATCCAGATAGTAGTCCGAGCACGATTTGTATTGGGGAACAATAAGAAATGTGTAAATTCACTTCTAGTCAAAATATTTATTTATTTCGTATGGCAGGAATACAGTTGTTTTAGAAAACATATATACATGTGTAGAACGGTATAAACAGTATACATACAGAGTATAAACAAGTTAAATATAACACAAACAAAGCAAGTAACTGAAACGAACAAAGTAAAACATAGAATCTATGAGAACACAATTGAGAAAGTGGTAAGGTGGTCTCAGTCAACTATGGGTAGATATCCAGTCCACTCAGCCATTCAGTTGCGCCTCCCATGAGCAGATGGAGCTCCCCTATGGTTCCCGAGAATCTTCTCAAAGGACACTCAGTGGCAATATGGTGCAGTGTCTGGGAGGGGTGTCCGCAGTCGCAGTCGGGGCTATCGGCCATGCCCCATTTATGCCTCCAAAAGTTACACAGGCCATGGCCAGTTCTCAACCGATTGAGAGATGTCCAGGATCTTCTAGGCAGGTCAAAACCATCGGGTCGCTCAGTTGGGTCTGGTATCAGTCCATTTACGTCGGGGTTAGATGTATTCCACTCCCAGCGCCAGGCGTCTCCGATGTCGAAGTTGTCTCTTACCAGCTGCTCTCTGATTCTCCATGTTGGTTTGATTAATGCAGTCCCGGTGTATGGGGAGATGGTGGTTATTTACGCATTTCTGCCATTCCCTCTTCGGGGCCTGGTGTCTTCGTAGGTGTGGAGGGGGAATATTAGACAGAACTGGGAGCCATTGTGTGGGAGTGGACTTGACCGTCCCTGTTATCAGCCGCATGGTGGTGTTTAACTGAGTGTCTATCATTCTTATGTGAGCGCTATTCAGCCATGTAGGACTCTGCTGTTGAGTAAACGAGCGCAAGGGCCGACGTTCTAAGAACCGTGGCACTCGCTCCCCATCCACTTCCTGTCAATTTGTGGAGGATATTATTTCTAGTTTTTATTTTCCCTACTATCTTCCTTATGTGAGTTTTGTAGGTGAGTGAGCGGTCGAATGTCACTCCCAGGTACTTTGGATGTGGGTTGTATCTCAACAGCTGGTCCCTAAACCTAATACTGGGGGTATAGCCCGCCTGCTTATTGTTGAGGTGAAAGCAAGCTGTCTAAGTTTTAGTGGCGTTGGGTCTAAGTCTCCATGTTTCAAAGTATATATCCATCCTCTTGAGGTCGGCTTCGAGGACCTTTTCAGAGGTTTCGAAATCCGTAGACTGACTAATAAGGGCGATGTCATCCGCGTAGATGAACTTTTTAGAATATGTGGTTGGTAAATCAGAAGTGTATATGTTAAAAAGTACGGGTGCCAACACTGATCCTTGGGGCAGACCGTCATTAAGTCTATAGCTGCGGCTCCTGCTGCCATTCAGGTGTACTTCGATAAATCGGTTTGACAGCATGTTATTGAGTAAGGTAGCCAGTGATTTACAAGGTACGACACGGGAAAACTTCAGGAGCATACCTTGTCTCCAGACCGTGTCGTACGCCGATGACAAGTCAATGAACACAGCAATAGATATCTTTCTTTCCTCGAAACCCCTCTCAATATGCGTGGCCACCGAGAGCACCTGGTCACCACAGCTTCTTCCTGGCCTTCTAGTCAAATAAGATGCAGTGATAAGATCTAATAAGATCGAAACAGCTGTATACAGATTTTGAGTCGGAGTGACATGACGTTTTCTATTCACCGTTGGATTGTGAATGTAAAATTCGCGCTGTGGAATACATATTATTATAACCAGCACACTTGGAAAGTCGTTTCATAATTTCTTTTATCTACTCCTATTGAATAAATTATTCAATATTCAACTGCGTTTTAGCAATTAATAGTATCTATTACCAAACAGCGTGAGTAATAATAACTCACTGCTATAACTCACTATATAGTCTACTAAAATCCCAAGAAAGATCGACCGTCACTCATCTGCTAATATCACTTGAATAATTCTGACGTTTTCAAATTAAGTTAATACTACCTAATTATTGTGAATTTGTACTTGCATCTTAGTATTTATTGTTATAGTCGTAGATAAAGTATAGTATTCAACGTGCGGTAATGGTCATAACTCACTTGATGAGTTACAGCACTCGCTTGCAGCTCGTGCTGCAAACTTCATCTGCTTGAGTTATGACCTACATTACCGCTCGTTGAATAATATACTATTTAAATTAATGAAAAATTTTCCTTTTTCACTTCATGTAATATATTAAATTACCATGGTCAACTTGTACATTTTTCATGATCTGAATATAAATAGTAAGTGACCATATCAAATAATTTTTGGTAAAATTAAGGCCACTTACAATTATTTGAAAGATTAATTCTATTGACAATAATCCACCAAGTGCTCAGCCAACAATAAAGCCTTCATTTCGAAGTTTTATTTGCATTGAAAATATTTCGAATTTCAATTTTCAAAATATTTAATTCAAAAAGTTAATAGCATAATTCTAAACACGATACTTATTTGGTTAGGATCGAATATACTGAAAGAAGTGAGATTCAAAACAGTCCAATTAGGAAAAAGGTATACTGTGTACAGTACTGTGTTATTTGCGAAGAGATTATTAAAACAACGTTTGTGAAGAAACAAAGAATGATAATTCATTAAGTTATCGTACACTGAACTCTATGAACATTTAAATTCTGTGAATTTTTACTGGTTTTCTATACGAAATTTAAAACATGAAATATTTTAATTAACGAATTGAAAATTTTCAAACTAATTTTAATTTATTGTAAATTTACGTCTGAAATAGAGCTTGTATGACCTAAAATTAAAACTGATTAGGTTTGTGAACTATCATATTATAAATGAGTAATTAAATAATTTAAATTTTTTTATTGAATATCTTGAATAACGATTCCATAAGGTTTCATTTCCAACAATCCAGAGCAGTAGCGGATCTAGGGCAGATTTTCAGGGGCATGACTACTTTTTTTGCCTGCTGCCAGGCACGAATTAGTGAAAGTGTTTATTTCAGTAATAATTATAATATTGTTCATTATTATTTTCGAATCATGAAAATCATACTTGTTGACCATAGTCAATTTCATACATTACACAAAGTGAACAAGGAGAAAATGTCAATAATTTTTATTGTTCCCCAATACTAATCGTGACCGAGCTACTATCTGGACAACAACCCAGAGCGCCCTCTACCAAGGATATTGGAAACCAACAATTCAACGCTCCGATCGATAATGTAGAATTGCGTCGCGAGAATACATATACATTGCCTGACATAAATCTTCTCTGCAACAGTGGCGTATATGATTCATGATTCCAAAGCACACTAAAATGGTGTTCAAAAACTCTGGATATACTCACGAGAGTGCACTCCGTAAATAGTAGCACCGATATTCCCAATATACAATAATCAAATCACGAAAATCACACTTGTTGGCTATAGTCGATTTCATACATTAGATAAAGTGAACAAGGAAAATTCTTCAATAATTAAAAAAATTATCAAACAACTTTCTAAGGGAGCTGGTTATACGTATTTCGCAACGCGAATTCTACATTCACAATTCAACGATGAATAAAAAACGTCAAGACGTATTATTTTACCAAGGATTTTATACTGAAAGTGAGTGTATCAATGGCTAGTTATTTGTTATTTTTAAATACTTATTTATATTGTCTCGGAGAGGGAGTTCAGTTTCCCCTTCGTCCCCCCTGAATCCGCACCTGATCCAGAAAAACCTAATTGCATTACTCATTCTGGGAAGTACTAAATAACGGAATATAATTCTGAATATTAGATAATCAAAAAATCTATAAATCATAATGCCTTTCATATAGAATGAACTCTGACATTCGATTTCAGATTACGCGGAATGGCATATATACGGAATTTCTTGATTCAGTTCAATGTTAGACAGTTATAATCATATTATAAGCGAGATCATGGATCAACCTTTCGAATAAATAGTCTAAATTATCTAGTATGTCCGGGTAAAACCCGGACAAATTTTGTGTCCGGGAATCCAGATTGATTTAAAGATGAGCAATATTTAAAAAAAACCAGTTGAAAATTAATTTATAATCGCTAATAACACGCTAAATCCAGAGACAAACTTGCTAAATACACATACGGTTTCTCCTTTGACCAAAATAAAGTATAATTTTAAAGATTTGAGTTGCTCCCTCTTTTAAAAATTTCTGATGGAAAAGAAAGACACTTCGGCAGAAATAGTCAAGTCTGAAAAATATCAAGTTACCTAATTTAAATTAGTAAAAATAACTTGACCTCGTTAAAACTAAAATTTATTACTTACCTACTTTCAAATTACAGTTGATAAATAATTTAGGCTATCTAACTGAACTAGATGACCTATCCTATAATTTGTTGTTACAAGTTACAATGTAGAATGTTGTCTATTTGATCTATTTCGATCCACGAAAAATTATCATTATAAGTTGATTTTTATTTGATGAAATAAAAAAAGAGTTATTCTGATCACTTTTGTTACCATATTACCTCAAAAACATAAAACTGTGAACTGTGTTATATTAGTAAATATTTTAATTGTTTATATCGCAAACAAGCAGTTTAAAGTTTAAAAATGAAAAAACTGAAGATGTCTTATTTTATTCGAAAAACATAGATTTTACTGGGTGTCCGGGAAAGAACTAAATTTTACCCAAATGTCCGGGGTTTTTAAATTTTTTGTCCGGCGTCAGCAATTTAGATGATGGCAACCCTAGTTTAGAGGGGCTGAAGAGATACACAAAGAATTAGAAACCTCCCCAGCTTCAACCGAATTCACGTACAAATTTTCGCATTCCAACTGAATTTGTATTGGTTGTAGAGATGTTGAAATTTCAACATAAAAATTGAAAAATATGAAAGAAATCAAATCACTACAGTGTGCACTTGCCTAACATAACCGCATACCACATACCAAATTTGGAATCTCTAACTCAATCAGCAGACGATGTGCAGATGCGCAAATCTTCAAAAGCCTCGAAGAAACATGAATTCTCTAAAATAAAGTAGCGGCAGTTGAGCAAAATAGTTACCTCCCCAATATTAACTCCAAGCACGTAAGAAATTTCAACCATCTAACTCAATCTGAATGAGTTATGGACTTGCGCAAAGATAACGAAACAACAAGAAATCGTTACATAAAAATAGTGGCGATTAGACCAAAAAGTACTTTCCCAGATTTATCCAACACTTTTTCGTTTATGCATCTTCCTGCGACTTCCTTGCCCAAAGTTTGAAG